>PVJX010007163.1:0-72618 GCA_004027295.1 Dolichotis patagonum | reverse complement strand
TTTGCGGTACTGGGGATTGAACTCACGACCTCACGCTTGCCAGGCAGGCACTTATGCCACTGAGCTAAATCCCCAGCCCCTACAGGCCTGCTTCTAACCCCTGCTTGGTGCTAATGGATTGGAATCTGGCCTTGCAAGTGAGGGAAATATCCTTTGTTTGCCAAGCATGAAGCAGAGGGTCCTGTCACTTCCTTGCTCTCTAGCTTGGCTCTTGTACATTGCCCAAGTTCCCTGTTCTTACTGTTCTTTCATCCTAGCTGATACTTATGACCCATCAGTTACTGGGCAGTAAACATTGCAACAGCAGCTATGAAGGAAGAGCGTTGTACTGGGCTGCCAATGAGGTCACTGTCCTAAACCTTGGTATATGAGACACGAGCCGAGAGGCCGGAGCAGCAAGGCAGGATTTGGACACGGGGATGATTCCCAGTGTCCCTGTGTGTGAGCCAGCCTGCTTGGACAAGTCTGTGTAAGGGTTTGGGAACTGCTCACCAGCTGCTCAGGCATCAGCTTCAGTAAGCCGTCAGCAGAACCCTGTCCCTGTTTCGAACTAAATCTATCATGACAAATTTGAGACATTAGCCATGAAATATGTCCAGAGTCCCTGAGATAATAGTGTGGATGATTGAGCTGATGTTTTATGAACCTTTATTATATGTCAGGCACTGATTCAAGCACTGGGTGTATGCTAACCTGTGTAGTTTTCAGGATAATTCTGTTAACTAAGTAGCTGCATTATCACAGCTTTACATGCTGAGAAGCTAAAGTGTAAGTAATCATGTCATTTGCCTAGTCCCTCAGAGCTGGTAAGTGATGAGGCAAAATTCACATGTCGAGCCTGATCATCCAGTGTGTGGGCCAGTGATGATGAACTTTGCAGAACTTTCAATGATAGAAACAGCCCACTGTGGTGCATGTGCCATAGGTTCACCCTCACCGGTCTAGCTTTCAACTTCATGGAAATGACTTTGTATTTTATTGTAAATTCACCCGCTAAGCAGCTTACACAGGTCTTCTTGGTAGGTCCTGAGGGACTGCCCAGAAGGTGCTAATACATGAGCCAGTACCAGTCTTTAGAGGTACTGAATGTAAGTGGAAGGGCCTTGGAGAACTGTGACTGCTGTTTCTCTCGTGTCCCCGTAAGCTGTTGTGGCTTGGATGGCTTGGAGATGATATGTGGCTGCAATTTATAGGTGGGGCAGGGATGTAAAGGTCACAGAATCAGCGAGTGACACATGAAGAATTTGAATTTAGCTCTCTTAATTCCCAGTTCATTGAATGTCACCTTCGGATATACAAAGTTCAAGACAAAATTTTATTTTTTTAATGACTATTTTATCTCTGTTGTAATCTTTGTACCCCTCCCCATCCCCAGCCCTTTTTAAGGGTTTTGCTAAATTGTCCTGGGTGCCCTTGAACTTCAGAACTAGTTTTTCAAGTAGCTGAGATACAGGTGTGTGCCTCCATGCCCAAATATAATATCTCTCTTTTTAAAAATGTACTTTTTGCCTGAGGGGTAACAAAATACTACTTTTGGGGGGAGGTAGTTGTACTAGAGATTGAACCCAGGGCCTTCATACTAAGCTAATATCCCCAGCCTTTTAAAAAATTTTTTTAATTTTAATCAGGCTGTGGTGGCATGCACCTGTAATCCCAGCACTTGGGAGGCTGAGGCAAGAGGATCACTGTGAGTTTGAGGCTAAACTGGGTTACATAGTGAGTTAGAGGCCAACCTGAACCTCATAGCAAGACCTTATCTCAAGCTTTTTTTTTTTTTTTGAGACAGAGTCTTGCTAAGTTGCCCAAGTTAACTGAAAATTCCCATCTTCCTATCTTAGCCTCCTAGAGTGCTGGAATTACAGGCATGTGCCTCCACACCCAGTTTAAAATACATCTTTAATGGCAATCTACCTTTAAAAGATACTGTACTAATTCACAAGCATCCCAAGAGCTTCTCATCTTTTGTACTCCATTGTCATTCATTTTTACTTTAACAAGCCTATATGTAACTCCTATTTTTGCTTTATGAAGTAATGAGTGATATTTTAGAAGAATAAGGTCTTTTATATTTATCATCACCTTTTAGTTAAGAGCAAAAATGATGTGGATTCATTCATTCTGCCTGAGGAACTGCCTTTAATCAGCCTTGTCTTTCTTTCTCTCTCTCTTTCTTTCTTTCTTTCTTTCTTTCTTTCTTTCTTTCTTTCTTTCTTTCTTTCTTTCTTTCGAGACAGAGTCTTGCTGTGTAGTTCAGGGGCTGGCCTTGAACTCACTATGCAACCCAAATCCTCTTTCCGCTGCCTCCTGAGTGCTGGAATTACAGTCATGCACCAGCCACCGTGCTCAGCTTTTAACATGTCTTGTAACTCAGATCTGCTAAGTAATGAACCCTTTTAGTTTTTGTTTGACTGAAAAAAGTCCATAGTTTCTCCTGCATCTTAGGAAAGGAGGTATTTTTACTAACTATGGAATTCTGGGTTGGAGTTGGGCATGGTGGTACATACTGTAATCCCAGAACTCTGGGACAATCATAAGTTTGAACCCAGTCTAGGCAGGGAAGCAAGGCTCTGTCTTAAAAATAAATAAATAAATAAATAAATAAATAAATAAATAAATCATTGAATTGACTTTTTTTTCTTTTAGCACTTTAAAGGTATTGTATGGGGCTGGGGATTTAGCTCAGTGGCTTAAGCGCCTGCCTGGCAAGCATGAGGTTGTGAGTTTGATCCCCCGGTACCAAAAAAAAACAAAGATAAAGGTATTGTATTGCATAGTTTCTAAGGAGAAATTGGCTGTCAATCTTAACTTTCTGTATATTTGATATGTTTCTCTGATTGCCCTTAAGATTTTCTCTGTCTTTGGTTTTTAACAGTTTAAATGTGCTCTGGCAATGATTTTTTTTTTAATGCTATTTCATATTATATGTGTGAGTCTTTTTCTTGTTTGCTGTTCTCTGAGATTCTTGATGATTTGATATCTTGTGTTTTGGGGAAGTTCTGTCTTTGTCTTTGTCTTTGTCTTTCTCTCTCTTTTAATGTCAGGAGTCACCCCTATAGCCTGTGCATGCTAGGAGAGTGCTATAATCATTGTATCTTGAAATATTGCTTCTGTTCTTTTTCTCTTATCTCCTTCTGTGACTCCAGTTGGTGGATTAGATCTTGGCTGCTATGTCCTGAATCCCCTTTCTGCCTGCCCTTCTGTCTTTATTCTTCTGGTTTGGATTGTTTCTACTGACCTAATTTCAAATTTGGGGTTTTTTCCCCTCTCAGTTTTGTCAGGTCTGCTAAGAAGCCTGAAAAAGACCTTTTTCATCTGTTTCTATGCTTTTTTTTTATTTCCAGCATCTCCCTTTGACTCTTCATTTTCATCTTGTTGGCTGAAATTCTCTATCGTTTCAATAGGCAATGCTCAGGTTTTGTACTACAACCTTTAACATAGTAAACATGTATAAAAATCATGTTAATCGGGCTGGGGATTTAGCTCAGTGGCGTAAGTGCCTGCCTTGCAAGCACGCAGTCGTGAGTTCGGTCCCCAGTACCAAAAAAAAAAAATCATGTTAATCTTCATTATCTTAAATTTCTCATCAGGTATTGCCTTGAGTCTGGTTCTACTGATTGTTTTGTCTCTTGAGAATATACCCCCCCTTTTGGTGTATGCATGTGCCTTATAATTTTTATATTGAATATTAGATATCATGCATAGGGTTGAAGAGACTGAGATAAGTGCCATTATGCCTTGACTGAGCTTCCCTCTTCATTTCTAGGCTACTAGAGGAATTTGAATCAGGCTAGTCAGAAGTCAAGCTGGGTTGGAATTTGTCATTGCTGTGTTACCTTAAGTGCATCAGTAGCTTTGAATCCTCTCATGATATCTTATGCATAGAGTGAGGACCAATTTGCTGTAAAGTTTTTCTCAGTGTTCCATCCAGTTCAGTCTTCTGTCTTAGGTGTATCTCAAGGATATCTCCTTGCCTGCTCTTGTTCTCTCTCCATAGTAGGCTGCTTTGCTAGGTGCTTGCTAGGCTGAGGTAGGGCCTAGGGTGGCTTTTCATTGTTTTAGTCCAGACTCAGACTTAGGCAGGCTCTGTGTCCCTACATCTCAGAAGTGGGACATTCTCAGGGTTCTGTCATTCCCCTAGTGGGAGATTTCTTGCCCTTCCTCAGGGCAAAGTATTTTCTTTTCCTTCCCTTGTACTCTGGAGATAAAAGGTTTGTGCCTGCCCCCTCTCATCCTGAGAGTTTTACCGTCCCTAGTCTTTTCTCCTAAACACCCTGAGGCCTGCAGCTAGCCAGGGCATGAGTATAAATTTCCTTGAAGTTCATGACTCCAAGATACCCAGATTTTCATTGTAGACCACACCTGGCTTTTAACAACAGGTTGAACATGTTTGCCACATTATTTCCTAATTCTGTTATAGCTCTATGGTAGAAACATAGAGCTACATAATAGAGGTTACTGTGCATCTCTTGTCAACTTCACATTCACCAACATCATATTGGGAGCTTGAAATCAGCCACGAGGGGAATATTTACACCACACAAATCAGTAAATGCTACAAGTCTGGGCTTTTTTTTTTTCTGCCTGAGAGCCTATTGTTGAACATTTACCAGGGTATCACTGTTTGGGGAAACCTGAGGAAGGTGCCCTTGGAGGTTGGTGCCTTTGCTGAGTGGCTCTGGGGCCTTCTCAGATAGGCCTCAGCGGGGTCAGTGGCTGTGTTCAGGCCATCTCCTTTGAGGGGAGGCCCCTCCATGTTGGGGATGGTGTGAATTCATGCACCTACCCTGTCTCCCATAGATCGAAGCCAGGACAGCACAGCTGTGGCACTCTCAGACTCCAGCTCAACACAGGACTTCTTTAATGAGCCTACCAGCTCGCTGGAGGGCTCCCGGAAGTCTTATGCAGAGAAGAGGGTGCCTGTACTCAGTGCCCAAGCAGGACCAAGCAATAAAGACCTCCAGGGGGCCACAGAGGAAAAAGGTATGAATACCTGCCTGAGTGATGTCTGGTAGCAGTCTGGGCAGGCCTGAAGACTGCAGCCTCCGTGGGGACTGGGCCTGGCCTGGCTTCTGTCTTTGTGTCTCTGCCTGCTGTCCTAGAACCTCTCGGTGGAGCAAGTTACTTTCTTCTTCAAGCCCCCATTGTTCTCCCTGTAGGATGGGAATGATCCCAGTAACCACACCCAGGACTGTAAAGATTAAATGAGGTAGCACCTGAAGGTGCTGGCGTGGTGCCTGATACACCAAGTGTGCTCAGCGACACTTGTCATTGTTAGGACCCCACAGCCCAATCTGGGAAAGCCTTGTCCATGTCAATGTGCCTTACTTTTTTTCTTAGTAAATATTTTTAAAAGTGTCTGGATTCTAAATGTCACAAATGTGTTTTCTTTTTAGTGTGAATCAAATGGGGCCTCTATGGAAAAAAAAAATCCCCCTTTTTTGAGCAAAGGGCCTTGACTGAAGTGCAGGATATGCGCAGCATAGTCTCTGGGGAGCTGGGCTGGCAGGTGGATGAGGGGAGTTCTGAAAGTGACTGCGCAGAACCTTGCCTCAACAAGAAGAGTGATGATGTTGGTCAAGTGTTCTATGCATCAATGTCTGCTTGATTATACTTGGACGTGGTGTTAACAGGAACTTGGATCTTTGTCCATGTGCCTGGACCCTGCCCCAGCAGGCCCCAGCTCTCTCCAGGCCTCACCTATAGTAAGGGGCAGGGCCACCAGGAGCTCAACCCATCATGCAGACTGCCTTCAGAATAGTTGCTGTGGCTCCCTCTCTGCCTCTTTTCTGGCAGGCTGTGCAGAACATGCAAGAGCTTTAGGCTAAAGACCATTTTGCCATTTTTCTGGCCCTCCCCATAGTCCCTCTCTCTTTTCTCCTTTCCTCCTGGACCAGGAAGCCTCCTCTGTTCACATCCAAGAAGCCTACACTTTAGGGACTAGCCTGAGACTACCCAGCCATTGTCATCGTCCTGGGCCTTGTCCTGGGCTCTCCTGTACTGCCTGGCTCCACTTGTCCCTGGCCGAGCAGGGATGGATATTCTGGGCTCCCATCAAGTGACTCACATACACAGCCCTGGAGAAGGAGGTTAGACAGGCTGTGGCCTGAGGCACTGAGAAGTGGAGCTGGCATAACACTTTGTGAGCCTCTCTTGGCTGTTTTGTTTGAGGATGGTGGTGACAACACCTGCCTTCTGTGGGTTACTTCCCCAAATACTACACTGGCCCTTGGAGATGGGACAACCATGCTTGCCATTCAGTGAGGAGGAACAGAGGAAGATTATAACGCTACTTTTGTAGCCTTTGAGCCCCTCTGCTGCAAGGCAACCTGGAACTCCTGTTGTACAGAATAAGAGGCCAGATGGCCACAAGCCCGGCCAATTATGGGAGAGCCAGTGCTGGGCCTTGTACCTTCCACTGGTCCATGTCTCTGGTCAGCTGCCCTTCCTGGTTTAAATGTCCCACAGAAAAGGTGGCAGGGTTGAATAGCAGAGGGATAGCAGGAGGCTATAAGGAGAGCCTGACTGAGCCAGGCAAAGGCAGGTCTCAGAGAAACCTCACAGGTCACCCTGTTCCCAGTGCCCAGTGCCCATCCAACACAGGTACCAACCCTACTGTGCTAAGTGCCTGTCTGAGGTGCTGCTATTGCTGGTGACAGGTGGCTACATTGGCAGGGTCTGAAATCAGGGTGACTTTGTTGTCCTTCTTTTCAACTGTAGGAAAAACTGAGGAGTCCTTGGAGAGCACAGAAGGCTTCCGGGCTACAGAGCAAAGCACCCAGAAGCCTGCCGCAGACCCCCCAGCTGCTGTTTGCATCCCTGTCAAGCACCTGGTGTCTGCACCTGCTTTGTGGGATGGGAAAAAGCGGGGTGACCCTCAAGGGGAGCCAGTGGTCTTCCCTCAGGGGCTGCCAGCCGACGCTGAGGAACAACGCCAGTTCCTTACAGAACAGTGCATCGCTTCCTTTCACCTGTGCCTGAGCCGCTTCCCCCAGCATTACAAGAGTCTCTACCGACTGGCCTTCCTCTACACCTACAGCAAGACCCACCGGGTGAGTGGGGTCTGGGAGAGGGAGGGCAGGCTGATGTCCTTAAACATTGGTGGGCAGAACCGAGACAGCTCAGAACTTTGTGATAGGGCCTGGGCAGTTTGCATGGGAAGGATGGGAGAGACAGAGCCAGTCTCGAGTGAGCCGGCTTATCCCAGGCCTCAGCCTTCCAGCTTCATCTTGCAGAGGGCCCCTTGCCATCATACTGCCCCTCAGTTCAACTCCCTGGTGCAGCTGCCAGAACCATCTTTGCTGCTTCTGCTTCATGGGGGCTGGGTGCTGACAGCCTGCTCTAACTCTTTTTGGAAAGCAACAGCTGTGACCCAGGCCTAAGCACTCCCAGGGACTTCGCAGCCACACCTCTTGTGCTAGCTTTTAGCATTTGTGGAGAGACTGCAGTGACTTTCTTTTCCTTCAGTCTCTCCTCACTCACCCAGCAGGAGTTGTAAGGAGACGGTTCGGTTCCTCTGGTTATGGTGCCTGCTGTCATGGAGTGTAAGGGTGGTAGAGAGCAGAGTTAAAAACATGCAAGCAAGCAAAGCAAGTTGGATTGTGACCAGTACTACAGAGAAAATAATGGGGTGCATAGGAATGGGGTTACTGCTAAGGCTGCATGACAGTACCTTCTATGCTGAGACCTATAGTGTAAGTGAGGGACAACAGCAGGCTGGAGGAAAGAGAGAGTGTCCAGCCAGGGCCAGAAACCTGGGAGAGTGGCTTGTGGGTGAGGACTGAGGGGAACAGGGCGGCCTGTGAGGTTTCTCTGAGACCTGCTTTTGCCTGGGTCACCTAACTCAGTCAGGCTCTCCTTACAGCCTCCTACTATCCCCATTATTCAACCCTGCCACCTTTTCTGTGGGGTATTTGAACCAGGAAGGGCAGTTGACCAGAGAGATGGACCTTATTTTGACATTTTTTACTTTACAGAATTCTGTTCAGGGCACTAGACACTAGGGTCCCAGAAACTATGTGCCATGTCCCTGCAGTGACTGACACATTCATGTGGCTTGGCCAGTTTCCTTAGAGCACAGCAGGGGGAGTTGGCCTCAGTAGGCCTGGGGAGGGAGGTATCATCGTCCTCAGGGGCTTGGTCTCTGAGGCTGGCAAACAACAGCAGGCTGTGGCCTCAGCTGCCCACTGCCTGGCAGCGCTGCTGCTACTGCACGCAGGAACATAGCCTGTCTACTGTCTAGCCTGTAGTTGGCAGTGGACCGTACCTTTATGCCCTTTACCTTCTGCTTCCAGGGGGCCTTTTAATAAACCTTAGCACATGTCCTTGCTGCTCAAGCAGTTTGCAGGCCATATGGGCAGGGGCTGGTACGTCTCCCCCAACCCTCCCATCCTACCATTTCTTTGAGAGTTTCCCCCCTTCTCTCTAATCGGAGCATTAGAGTCCTCTCCAGTCTTGGTAGGAGGGACACTAGCAGCCATCAAGTTCTCCCTCACCTTCCCCATGTAGCTGTGCAGCCCTCACCAGCTGTGGTCCACTGTGGTGGCCAGCTCTGACCAGGACACAGCACTTCTGGTGCCATGCTGACCTTTCCCCCACATTGTTGCAGGGTGCTTTCCCCAGAGCAGGTGCTGAAATGGAATTTGAGTGCAAGATAGTAGGGACTGGCACGTATGGAAGGGGGGAGAAAGATGCCAGATTGGGTGGGAGGATAATTGAGCTGTGTGCAGGCCCCCTGAAACCCTGGCCACCTAGCCTCCACTTCCCACTAAAGTGTTTCATTTTGAGCCTGAAGGAGCCAGTGCTTTATGTGCCAGGAATAGGCGGTAGTTATTATAGCCTGTCCCTCTTAAATAAGTGAGATTTTTCAAAGTAGAAAACAGTGTTTACACCTGTAATCCCAGCACTTGGGAAGCTGAGGCAGAAGGATTGCCATGAGTTTGAGGCAAGCCTGGGCTACAAAGTGAGTTCAAAGTCAGCCAGCATTGCATAGCGAGACCCTGTCTCAAAAAACCCAAACAAACAAACTAACAAAAAACCCACAACCAGTATTTATGTTCAAATTAGAGAAAATTGGAGTGAGGAATGACTATAATTCTTACCTTCTAAATCAAAAATCATCTCGTATTTTACTTTTCCTCTGGCTCTTGGTATATGTGCTGCTGATTATCTGCTCCTAAGGTCCCAGCCACTTCACCTGGTGGTGGGGACATGTCTTTTCTATTTTACATTTGGGAACCTGGGCTTGTAGTGACATGGCTAAGTGGCAGAGCCAGGTATCACCCAGAGCCCAGTTGCTCTGTTGCCCTCACATTGCTAAGTGTGTCTGCCCTAAGAGTGTTTGCCATTTTGCTCTTTTTATGAACATCTGCTAGGTCATTTTGGTCTTGTTGGTTCCTGGGATGGGTAGACAGCAGCTTGCTCCCATTGGTGGGAATAGAAGCTCCCTGGAATTGTCTGCACCATTGATGTTTCTGTCCCCAGGTAGTCCCCATAGCTAGCACACTCAGTTTCTGCTGGCTTTTCTGTTAGCTGTGTTCCTAGGTTGGGTTCCTTAGTTTTTGGAAATGAAATGCTGGCCTCAATTCTGAGAGAGACCCCTGGTGTGACAGAAATCCCCTTCCTACAACTACCCCGACTACTTTATCACTGGCTCCTTTATTGTCATCATCCAGAGATTTTGTTGAATACTAGTTGCTACCACCAACTTGAATGGCAGGTCATTGACACCTCACTCCACTGAGAGCCTGAGTCAAGACTTTCCTGCTGCTCAGGGTATGCCTTTGTCCTGGAGGCGAGGTTCTTGTTGGCAGTTCTCCTGACAGCAGCTTGTCCACAGAGTTGAGGACACAACTCAGTCTGTCGCTAATTCGAAACCATTAGCTGGCAAGCAATGACTACTTTCCTAACGCAGCTGTTTGGTAACAAACACTTCCCACTGTGTATATTTGATAACAGCATATTTTTCATAAATTCTGCCTGTGTGCTTGGCAGTGGCATTTTCCTTTTACTGCATTGTGGCTCAGAGGCTGACTTGAGTGTCAGATACCTTCATTTTAACAAGGACCTAACAGACAGAGCCTGCCTACAGCTAACTGGTTGACTCCTGATCTCTCCTACTCTTTCTCAAGTATCTTTAGATGAGGTTCAGCTCATTTCAGAGTCTGCCCAGGCCTTGCAAAAAAATTGTCTTCAGGGCACAGGATGCCACTTGTTGGCAGCAGGAATTTTTTAGAAGGGGGAGAGAATATGGGTTCTGAGGCTGGTCATGCCTGGGTTCACATCTCAGCTCTGTGATGGGAGCTCTTGGAAGTTGAAGGTCTTTTGTTAAATGAGAATGAGGATAATATGCATGTGGGTTTATTGTGGTAACAGGGTTATGGGCGGGGTTCTCAGGTGGTGCCTAGCAACCAGCAGCTCTCTAGTTGGGCCCATTTCCTTAGTCTCATTATCATTATGTCTCCTTGTTCCTCTACTGAGCCTTCTGAGGATTCTCTGCTTAGGTAGAGTCACGAAGGACCAGTCTGCCCTTGAGGGATCCTGAAGCCTCTTGAGGCTGTCCTCTCACCAAAAGTTGGCTTTGAGACATAGAGGTTTCCCCTGCCTCCCTGGTAGGTAGGCATCCTGCTGGGGTACGCTGAGGATGAGGGTGCCCAAAATCACAGGGCTCCAAAACACTCTCCGCATGTTAGATAGGAAAGATCATTTATGCCAGCAGCTTCAACACATTCTAGCATCTGTTTCACTTACATCTCCAGGATCACAGTCTTTGTCAAGGTTTTGATCCCTGGTCTGCCATTCCACAATCAAATCCTGGCTCCCCGAGCCCTCTTATAGAGCAACCCAGGGGAAAGGGGCATATGACCTCAGGACACCTTTCAGGCTGAGGGTCCTGGACTTCATTAATGGGGGTCTGGAAGAAGTGCAAGATGTGGCCACCCCTGCCTAACTATCCTGATACTGTCTGCTCCACTGTGAACCAACCCTCTTATGCTGTAACCACTTCAGGGGGTCCAAGGCAGAGTGTGTGATAAGATGGGCCTGGAGCAAAACTAACATGAAAAAGAACAAATTTAGAAACTCACACTTTCTAATTTCAAAATGTACTAAAATCTACAGTAGCCAAAACAATGGAATACTACTCAATCTTCAAAAGGAGGAAGATACTGTCATATACAATTCCATGGATAAACATGGATGATGTTATGCTAAGGAAATAAGCCACTTACAGATTTACCTTTTTTTTTTTTATACCAGGGATCAAACTCATGACCTTGAGCTTGCCAGGCAGGTGCTTATGCCACTGAGCTAAATCCCTGGCCCATAAGCCAGTTACAGAAAAGACACACATTATATGATTCTACTCATACGAGTTGTAAGGGGACAGCCTGACTGGTCTTATAGCCAGTTGGACCCCATTATTTGGTGCAGGATATCTGTGGGTTGAGCCCAGTTTCTGAGTTTATTTGGAGGCTGACTTCCCTTATGAAGCGTACAGTGTTGTGTTTCCTGCTGTGATATCTCCAGGAAGGCCATTGTCCTTTGACTTTAGAGTCACCTTGTGCTCTGGTGTGAACCTAGGAAACACTGCTGGAAAACTGGCTCTCAAACCCTGCCCTTTGCCCATCTCCATGGGTTATATTCTTTACTCTTCTCTGCCTTCGGCTCACATGGGCCCCTGTGGAAGCCATAGAGCTATTGTGCAGGGTAGATGACAGGGCCTCCAGGGAGTGTCCTGCACCATTGGACTGGAGTGGGTGTGAGAGGTGGTCACCCAGGTTGTGATGCAGAGGCCATGAGATCTTGCTTTGAGTGAGCATCTCGGGTAGAGGTGGTGAGCTTTGATTTCTACACTGCCTGAGCCTTCACCAAGCCAGACAATAGCACCATGAGTCATGAGGGCGTGCCAGCCACAGAGCAGGGCATTCCCACCTTCCTTCAAGCCCTGCTCCCTTCGTGTGCCCACAAAGCAAAATGATGTGTACCCACTGTTATACACAGGTAGCCTGGGCTACTGCACCCCACCAGTAGGTTCTTGGTAAATTTCACTTTATACAGTTTGCAAAATGAGACCTATGTTATTCATTATGCATTTAAAGTCTCTCTGCCACCTGGCTTGATTCACTGGGCCTTGGAACCAGAGAAGGTGAGGTAGGTTCCCTCATGAAGTCTGCTGCTTTCTTGGTCTTCTTCCTCACAGAGACACAGATTCCAGCAGTTTGAACAGGCTTTAGTGCTCTGCCAGCAGTATCCATTACAAATAAGGTTTGTTTCGTTTATTTATATTTTGATGATACTGGGGATTGAATTTAGAGAGTGCTGAGCTGCATCTCTAGGACTTTGTCATTTTTTTTTTTTTTTTCATTTTTGAGACTGGATCTCATTAAATTACCCAAGTCCAACATGAACTTGTGATCCTTTTACCTCAGTCTCCTAAGTAACTGGGATTACAGACATGCACCTCCATGCCTGGCACAAATAAGATTGTTTAAGTCTGAAACATAGAATAAATTACAGAGTGCCTCCTTGCCTCACAACCCATAGCACAGCAGAATTGTGTTTTAGCATGTTTTCTGTGCCTCTCTGCAGGTTCTTTCATTTAGCACCAGTTTACAGAGCACTCGTCACATGAGAGATGCTTTTTGAGATGCTAAGCCTGCAGCATTGTGCACAGTGAAGCCCTCAAGTGTCCATACCACAGAGGGTGGAGAGGAAAACATCTCTACTGGCAGCTAGAAATAAGTTTGGGAAGAAAAATAAAGAGTAGCAAGATGGAAGGGGGAGGTTGGCTGTTTAGACAGGGAGAGAGGTGAAGTCCTCTAAGCAAAGACTGAATCAGGTGGTGGAGGGTGTTGATGGGGAGAGGCTTCTAAGTGGTCCACACAGCCAGCCTACCTGCTTTGAGCTAGGAGTCTGCCTGGTGGGAAGTGATGGCCATGGAGGGAGAGGAAGAGGGTAGTCAAGAGCTCACTAGAGCCTGACTATGAAGCAAAAGTGTGGACATATTATTTGGAGGTTAAAGCCTTTGCAAGGCCGTAGGAGGAAGATGGTATTGTGTGGCCAGCGTGTGAAAGACACTTAGGCTGCTTGTGCAGGTAGTGAGTAGGGTACCAATTAGAGACTCGACAGGACCAGAGCAGTTTATAGAGGCCTGGACAGAGTAGGAGCTCAGGTAGGAACTCATGAGGGAAGAGTAGTGCATTGCCCTGGGTCAGCTACCATGTGCCCCAGAGGCCAATGGCATCTCTCAGCCTTCAGTCTGCCCTTGTCAGAGCAGGCCCTGCACCCAGGCCACCAGAGTCCAGAAAGATATGTGGGCCATTGTCTGGTGAGTGGCTTCCTGGGATTCTGCTTCCCAGAGGTGTTGCGCCAGTGATGCTGTCACAGATTACACAAGGCCTGAGGGAGGTCTGGTTGTAGCAGCAGTTTGTAGTGGCCAGCTCATATCACATGCCCAAACAGGTTTGTAACATGGCTTGCCCACCTTGTGGTGGGCAGGGAAAGAGCCAAGGCCTGCGAATCTCTGGCCTGGAAAGACTGCAAGATTGACTCTGACACTTTCTGGCTCTTAGAGTTTGGGGAAACTCTTGAAACTCTCCGAGCTTCAGTTTTTTCATCAGTAAACAGGATTGTGTATCATGAGCGTTTATGGCACTACGCTTTGCTGAGGCAACATTTTCACCTTGAGACACTGTGAAATGGCAGAACAGGCTGTGTGCTACAGAACCCTTGCCCCCTCATCCAGCCTACCAGCCTGGCACCCACAAAGTCCTGGTAAGGTTTCTGGGCCTTGTCAGTCTCCATCCTGGGCCTCAAATGTGAATTAACTAAGAGCTCTCATGAGCTGTCCAGACACTTTGTGCCTTAACCATTGATCAGCTGGGGCCTGGGAGACAGTGGGGGAAACATGCTCTCCAACAGTGCTCAGTGGGCAAGACTGCAGGAGACTAATTTATAATCCAGGTCAGGTTCGGCAGGCCAGTGCTTTCTGCAGTTTTCACAAGTGCCCCAGTCCTGTCCTGCTGCTGCCCTCCTTCTTGGTCTGTCTTGAGGGGAAGTGTCATTTGGTACAGATGTCACTGCAGAAGCCATAGTAGAAACCAGACAAGGACGTGTCCCACTGCCACAGGACCTGCAGTGAGGTGCCAGGTCAGGAAAGCAATATCCTACTCTTCACACTGGCTCCTGGACTGCTTTCTCATGTGTCTCAGCTAGTGGGAAGTCTTTGTCAGGGCCTTCTTTTCCGGATTTTCTTAGGAAATGAGGACGATTGTAGAGATGCTTCTTTACACCAAATTTTCCCATCTCTTAGTACTTCTCATAAGTGCCCAAGGAGCCCCAGAAACAGCTTTGGGGTACTTTTCTCTAGTTTCCCATGCAGCACAGGTCAGGCTCATGCCATGGGCTCAGCTGAGAGAGAGCTGTGCCTCACAGAGGCCACAGCTGGTCCTCTCCACCTTCTCAGCTGGATCCTGGCAGCCGTGCCTACTTGAGTTCTTGCTGCAGCCAGTCTCCCAACCCCATCAAAACCTTATAGCAGCCATAGTCCAGGTATTGCCTCCTTCTAGAAGCCTCTCTGACCTTCCCCATTGCTCCCAACTTCCATGGTCAAGTGGACTGACCTGTGGTATTGAAGCACAGGCAGTGTTTCCGGTCCCATGTCCTTTTCTGTGAGGGCTCACCCATGGCTTCTTATCCCAAGGGTGGATACCACATGGGCTAAGCCTCTTACTTTCCCCTCAGGAGAGACTTTGAACCAAGTGGCACTGAGACCACAGGCCACGGGTCACAGCTGACTTGGCTGTGTGGTGTGAGCCTCTTTCCTGGGCTTCCGAACTTCTGGGTGCTGCTGGGTCTTGTTGACCTGATAGCTGAGCCTTTACTTCTCCCCACCTTGATGAGCTAGCTGAAACTGATTTTGTGTTTATTCCTTTTAATCCAGTGCCGCCTGGACTTACCATATCTCTTCACTCTATACTCAGTTTCTCTGTGGCTGTCCCCCAGTCCATTTCTTCTTGGGCCTGTGGTGGAGCTGAGGAATGGTCGGGGGCAGGCTGAGGGATGGAGAGTAGTGTCAGGTTGGAATTGTAACCAGCCTCATGAGGCTCCTGAATGAAGTGTCCTAGGAGGCAGTCCCCTGGGATCCTAGCTGCTGCTGGCTACTGTGTGGGCATTTGAATGTGAATCACAACTCCTCCTGGAGTGTTGGAGCTCAGGTTGAAGGCAGGGGATGAGTGTTTTACTGTTCTCCTAAGTGTAGACCAGAGTGACCTCTGCCCCTCTAGGGGCCACGCTTAAGAGTCTGAGGACTCCTTTTTTGCACTGATAGCCCCCTCCACTGCCTACTTCTGGCATCAGCTGAGGCAGGCAGAGTCTTCAGCCAGCATTCCTGTGAAGGAAAGGAATGGAAGCACTTGTTCCCAAGGCCTTGGAAAGACTTCTTAGTGCTGGAGGGGAAAAATGTCTGACCATGGTTTTAGCATAGCACAGCAGCTGCAGCCTCAGTAAGAGTGGCCCCACAGAGTGCCCGGTACACTTTCCCCAACTCAGTATTTCAGCTAGAGGTGACTGCCTGCTCTCAGGCTGTCAGACTAGTGGGCCTAAAGTGGACTGAACTAGAGAGCAAAATTCCTGCAACAAGGCATAGAGGGTCCTATGGGTGGAGTACACTCTGGCTTATTCTTACTCTCCTGGCATCTGGATTCCCCATGGTCTCTAACCCCTTGGCTGCATGTCAGGTTAAACCAGACCTGGCTGCAGTCCTTCTTGACCAGGAGAGTCTTGATCTTAAATGGCCTTGCCCTTCAGCCACTCATAGCCAGGCCTTGTCCTTGTAGAAATTGGCCTTGGATCAGGTTTCCCCTGGGAAGTGGCTTTCTCCCTAGGCTTCCATGAAAAAAGCCAGCTTTTTTCTGATGCGAGTGTGTCATCTATGAGATGCATACTTGAGACCACCTGTCTCCGTTCCAAAAGGACCTTCATTCTGGTGTGCCCCACCTCCAACACAGCTGCTGGGACCTAAAGTGCTGGGGAGTAGCCTGTGGGACAGGCCATCTGTGCAGAAGGGGTAGGGATTAGAAGCTAGCCATCAGGGGACCCACAGCCAGCAAGCCAGGAGTCAGGGTCTGCACCTTTAAACTATTTGTAAGTTCAACTTAGCCATCAGGAGGAAGAATGGGACCAAGTGAGACAGGTTTGCAGGCTGAGAAGTGAGATGGAGTTTGGATTAACTAGGATATGTGGTGGTAAAGGTCTGAGCCCAGGGCTGGGAAAAATAAGCAAGGAGCCTGAGAGGGGAGAAAAACTGGTCATCTGGTGAGGACGGGCACTGTGGAAAGAAGGGGAGAAAAACTGGTCATCTGGTGAGGACGGGCACTGTGGAAAGAGGATATGGGACCAGCTCTGCTCCCAATTAGCCTCCCTCCTATAGAGTAGCACTTCCTTGAGGTGAGGTTCATGGGCGAGATCCTCATTCAGTCTGCTTGACCACCTTGATGGGGACCAGAGAGGGAAGAGTGCTGGCCAGGCAACTAGTGGGAAAGGACTGCTATCAGGGCCAGTGGGAAGGCCCCACACAGCAGTAGCCAGGTTCATGTCCACCCTCTCTCTCTGCCTCACAGTGCTGGGTTCCACCTAGGACTATTGCCTAAGAGCTGGGGGGCCTGAGCACTGTGGCCAGAGGTCAGCTCTTGGAGCCTGGAGCAGCCACTGTCCCTGAATAGGGATTGCTGGTAAACAAGTCAGGGTTGTCTGTTGGATGTCTTTCAGTTTTGTGAGGTTTCCCTCGATGGTAGGTGGACTCTGGGTCCACATAACAGCTTTACAGTGTTGATCAAGGCAAGAAGTATTTTGTGCCCACCTTGGGTAGCCTGAGCCCACACTCCTGAGCCAGTTGTACTGGGCAAGAAATCAGTTCTGAAAATACATTCTATGGCAGTGATAAAAGGCTATAACCAGAGCCGCCTGGAGTGGTAGGATCAATGTCTGTAGAGTTGCTCATCATAGTTTGCCAGTGCAGACAGGAAGAAGGGGACCACCTGCCTTCCCTGTAGATGCCCTGAGCAGCCCACACACTCACTTCCAACCTACTTCTTCTTTCCCCAGAATCTCCAGTGGGCCCGTGATGTGTTGCTAGGCAGCAGTATCCCATGGCAACAGCTGCAGCACATGCCGGCACAGGGGCTCTTCTGCGAGAGAAACAAGACCAATTTCTTCAACGTGAGTACTTTGCCTTGTTGATTTCTGAGGCTGCTTACTGTTACTAATTTTCACTGAAGGTGTATGAATCAACCGTCCATGGGTGGGCTTTCCCAGGATCACAGGTTTGTGGGATTCTCAGATGGCAAGCAGGATGGTGCAGGCTAGAGTGTACCAGACTTTAGTATGGGGCTGTGATTGCTGAGTGACTAATGAAAAACCACTGTCCCCTCTAGGTACCCGTTTTCCCTCTGCAGGGAAAGGCATGGGTAAGATTGATGTGTTCTCTGGAGCCCCAGGTGTTCTGGGGCTATTTAGGCAGTAGTGAGGGGGCTCTAAGCTATGGCAGTGCTCCTGTGCAGCAGTTTTACCTTCCCCTGAATGATCTTAGGCACTAAGGAGATTCTAACTGAAAGTGACTCTTCTGCTTAAAACACAAGTTTGCTCAATGCTAGGCTTTCAGTGCTCCTCCAGCCCACCTGTTCCATGTAGGGTGGAGACCCAGTTCACCGCCCAGACCTATCTACCTTTCATCCCAGAAAGCCCATATCTGCCTTCCTTGACACTGTGCCAGGCCCAGCCCACACTTGTTCTGCCTGTCGCAGAACAATCCTCATTCATGTCTACCTACAATTCCTTACCCATCATCTACCACCTCCTCGTGCCATGCTGGGTAGCTTTGGCAAGGCACATAGCACCTCTCAATGTTGATTTCTTTTGTATTTTCCCTGATTTCCTGATATGTACAGAGAAGCAAAAGAGCAGGGTCAGCCCGAACAGGAGCCCTCTTTAGAGAACAGGTCTCAGACTGAAGTGGTATCACAGACACTGGTTCTCAAGGTGCATGGCAGGCAGCTCTCCAAGAGCCAGCCAGGTGGTGGGAGTGTCTGACTCCTTAACTCTTCCCTTCTCCCAGGGCATGACCTTCTGGAGCCAGTGAGGGCTCCAGACCCTAGGAACCCTGCATCTGTCTACCTTCTTTTGTTCGTATTTTATAGACATGTAGTCACGTCATTGGTAATCAGTCGACATGGTACCAAGGAGTTGCCATGAAAGAGAAACATTCTCCCATCCACATGCCCAGGCCCTAGCCCAGTAGCCACTGTTCTTCATCCCACATGTGTCCTTCTAGAGGACTTCTGCCTTAAAAGCCAGTGTAGATAGGCTTTTAAGAGATATACACAAGAGAAAAAGTATATGCTTTTGCCTTTTTTGGAGAGTATTTTAAAAGTTGTACATTTTTACAATTCATTGTGATTCTAGGGCCTTACACGTGCTAGACATGTGCTGCACCTCTAGCTATCCCCAGCCTGCTCATTCTTTAACATTCATCAATACCCTGTATTACTGAATTTTTTTCTTTTCTCAGTACTGAGGGTTGAACTCATTGCCTTCATGCATACTAGGCAAACACTCTACTGCTGAACTACATCCCCAGTCCTCTTTCTTATTTTCTTTTCGCAACAGGGTCTTACTAAATTGTCGGGCTGAGCCGGAACTTGTCATCCTTCCACCTAAGCCTTCCAAGTAGCTGGATTATGAGCACGTGCCTCCAAGCCCAGCTAATGTTTGCTGTATTAGATGAAAATCTATTGTGTTGCATTCATTATGAATTGAGTCTATGATATCATGTTAGCAGTTTTAACTTCCATCAGTTTTGACTCATATTCATTTTTTTCATAGAATTATTGGTTCTTTTCTTAATGATTTATAAAAACTCTCTATATATTAATGAAGTGGGATCTTTTGCAAATTTATATTTCTGCAGCTGATAGGCCAAAGTTAGAACCAAGCAAGTTGCTTAATTTCCCTGAATTAGTATACACACCTTGTACAGTGGGTTTCCAAAAAAGGCAGTTGGGGGCGGGGGAGGAATCCTGCCTTGAACAGTAACTTCAAGAACCAAATTAGATAGTAGAGGAAGAGGAAGTAAGTTTCCATTACCCTACCTGAAGAGTAACTGTAGGAATCAAATTAGATAATAGAGTATCCCCAGTCCCGGTTTCTAACACACGGTAGTTCCAAGATAATAGTTTCCTTTATTTCCTCTCATCTTCCCTTACTGTTGATACTTACCTTAAAGATTGTGAAGTAATATTGGAAGGAAAGACCACGCCACTAGGTCTGCTTCATGAGAGAAGCACTTAGCCTTTCTAATGGTGAAGTTAAGGAAGCAAACACATCTGGAGTGGGACCAGGGACTCTAGGCCCTTTTCCCACTGGCTCACTCCTTGTAGCTCCTCCTGTTATCTCTGAGACCTTGCAGACCTATGAAAAGGCAGTCTGAGGTTATATCTGTAGGAGGGAAGGCTCAGAGGGCCCCACATGGGTCTGGCACATTAGCAGCATGTACCTTTTAGCCAGAAGCTGCTGCAGAAACCTTTGGCTGGTGTTTTAAGTGGCTTTGCCTCTTTGTGGTCAGCCAGTTGTTCTTCCAGAAAACTACTACTTTTACTACCCTGGAGCTCCCTTCTAGCCTCCTCTGCTTTCTTGGACTCTTGGCCTCCTTGAGCCATGCTTAATGTAAAGTACTGGCAGACCGTGAGTGCTCTTAGCACGCAAGTCCATCAAGCATTCTTTACCAAGTGTAAGGAAATTGTTTATTAACATGTTGATGGAGGGACATTTAAGATAGCCCTTGGCTGACTGCTGGGATGAGGCTATGTCTGACAGAAGTGATTGTAGGTTACGGTCAGCAGACTGGTTCTCTTTCCTTACTAAGTGCCTTGAGGTCTACTACCTTGTCCAGAAAAGCAAAAGTAAAGGGTTGTGGGCTGGTTCTTATAAAGGGGTTTGTATAAGGGGGTGCATGAAGGATAACACTGTGTGACCAAGTGCCCTGACTTGCCATCCCTCCAGGTCTGCTGCTCTGGGCCATCTATGCTGCCCAGCCTTAGTGTCTAGAGCTGTCTAGGTAGCCTCCTCATCCTCAGGGACTAGGTGGAGGATATTCTTGTTATTTTTTTTTGTTTTTAAAAATTGTGAGAGTCACGTAGGACCACATGGTCACTGCCAACAGTTCAGTCATGTAGCAGAGCCTTCATTCCATTTTCTCCTCCCTTGCACTGTGCCTTTCTCAGAGGCATGTCTATGAACAGTCTGACTACTCTGTTTTTTAAAATATGCATGTGTATATAAATTATGTCATAGTGTATGCTATTGAGGAACTTGCATTTTTACCAACACCAAATCTTAGAGAAGTTTCTTTGAGAAACACAAGCTCTCTTGCACTTTGTGGCTACTACCATCTTCTTAGATGGGCACATGTGTGGACCCAGTATTTACTCTCACAAGTATGCTAGTATGTGCTGCTTTGTGCTGCTGCTGTATATTCTTTGAGCCTCCTGGTCTGGTCCAGCCTGGTCCAGAGGAAGTGCTCATTGAGTATTTGTGGATTGACTCCATTCATCTCTTCCCTGAAGAAATGACTTCCAAGAACATTCTCCTAGTCCAGTCAGTGCTGGGTGTTATGGAGGACAGGGAGATCCCTGGCCATTGCTACAAGGACACAGGAGGCTCTCACATCTTTACATATTTGTGCAGGGCTTCTGTTGGATACTGCAGGGCACATAGGAGGAGCAGTAAGCTGGCCTCCTGCTGCCATGATATAGGGTACTTCTCATCTGTGAAGGACACAGAAAAGAGGCTAGGTTCAAAGGCACTCTTGGGAGGGAAGCTTTTCAGGCTGGGCCTGAGGAAGGTAATTGAGCCTTCATGGGGTTTATAAAGGGCCAGCAGCAAAGGTGGGTGAGTGGTGAGGGACACAGATAAATGGGACCTTTGGTTCCAGTAGTCACAGGCTTGCCCCACAGCTAGCTGGTCCTCCACAGGACCTGCTAAGCATGGTGTGTGATGGCCAAGCGATGTGGTTAGACACATCAGTAAGTAGGGGAGAAATGAACTTGGTATAAATCCAGTTCCACTGTTGTAAACACTGACTGAATTAGTGTCCACAGAGAAGGAAAACTCCATACCCACCCTTTTCCTGCCACCCCACCTAAGTGTGGAAGATCCCTGCCCACAAGGCAACAGCAGCTCCTGAGCTGGGGCATGTACCAGGGGAGGCCATACCCCAGTTGAAGGCCCCCCATGACTCTCTCATACCAATGGAACAGTCTGGTCTCTGCCAAAACAGAGCCGAAATTGTTGGACACTGTTGGTTGAGGCCACAGCTGGGACCATTACCCAATCTTTTGCAGCACTGGGTAGACTGTCAGAAAGCATGTGGCTGTGTGACAGGGGTGGCCTCTGAGGCCAGCTATGCAAAGAAGGTATCTCAGGAAGACACAGAGTTCCTCAGGGACAGGCAGTGAGGCTTGGGCTAGGCCTGCAGGTTATAGACAGCCACCTCCCTGACCAGTGCTAGGCTGGAGGAATCTGCAGAGGGATGAGTTAAGAGGATGTCCTTGCCTGGGGATCTGCCTAGATGGCGGGTACTGCTAGGTTACTGCCTATACCATGGACACTGAAGGCTTTTCTCTGGGTGGCCAAAAGCTTCTGGGGCTTCCTGTGCAGGTGTGTGTCTCTCTGTGCATGCAGGCAGGAAGGCCTATGTGGTCTGGAGCCAGACTACTTTGTCCAGGGTGAACTTTTCTCCTTGCCTTGTAGTTGATTCAGAAATGTTCCCATAGTAACTGAGCTAGAGATGGCTCTTTCTTCTCCCCAAAAATGTTTGCTTATTTTAGCAGGCAGGGTTTTTTCCTGTATCAACCCAGTTTCCAGCTTCTGTGAAAGAAGCAAAGGGAGCCAGAGGCCAGGCTAGCACTGCCTCCTGTTTCTGAGACTGAGCAAGGTGGGTAACAGACATGGCCTGAGCTTGAGAGAGCTGAGGAGGAAGTAAATGCTGCTGTGGCTGTCCTGAGTGTGTGGCCTCCCTACAGCCATTTCTGCTCACATAGGGCAAAACATGGGGTCAGCTGTCTGTGGCCCCCAGGACCAACCGGAAGACCACAGACACCAGACACAGTAGGCTTGGTTCCCAGTGACTCCACCCTTTCTTTGATCCCACACAAGGCATAAGCTGCCTCTGGACAAGGTAGATAGGTGGGTAGGTATGATCCACAGGTGGATTCTGTTTATCCTAACTCTGTGTCATTTAGACCAATAGGAGGCACAGTCGTCATGAGCCTTCTTTGTTTCTTTGAAGTACAATATTTGTGCTCTGTGCTGTCCTCAGCCCTGTTGCCTGAGCGCTCACCAAGGGCCTTGATGTGGTCTAAGTCAGGCCATCTGCCAGAGCTAGAAGGAAAAAGAAAAGGTCTTTAAAACCCCCAGCACTTCATTCTTCTTGGCAGGTATCAGTCACACCCATTCTACTCTTAACTCCCACTATTTGGCTCCGTGACCTTGGGGGAGTCCCCCTTTGCTTTCCTAGTGAACAGTTGCCAGGTGTAGAAGCTCACCCTCCAGGCCAGGACTCAGGCAGTACCCTTACCCCTCAGAGAGAGAGCCAGTGGTCCACTGGAGGCTAAGGGAGCCAGGTGGGCATACGCTCTGGAGCCAAAAAGACCTGGTCAGCCCCAGGTTAAGGATTTCATCTAATAATAGCCTTACTCTCCCTAGTACTCCCTGTTGCTCTGCTAGCAAGTGGGACCTGTCTAGTGACTATGACTCCCTCTTGGCCTTGAGAAATTCCTGGCATGAATAACTAGGAAGCAGCAGTCCCAGAACCAGGGGAAACAGGTATATCCTGGCCCAGGTGCCCAGGAATCCAGCCATGGCAGGCCCCAGGGTCTTTGCCTCCTGTTGCAGATTCAGCCCAGCATTGCCTCCCAGATAAGCCCAGGCCACACTTACTTCTCTTCTCTCTGTCTCCCTCTGGCTTTCAAGAGGTGCCATGTCTTGTGGGTCTGTGGACAACCCCTGCCTCCAAACACCACCCCAAAGTTCAGACCTTGATGTGAGTAGACATCAGTGATGGCAAGGGACAACCTAGGAAAGAGATATCATTTTCTACCCAATTCCTGGTACCCTGTTCTCTACCTAATTCCAGCTGTTCAGATAGCAAAGCAAGTCCCAGGAGCATCAGCATAGAGCTTTCCTACCTCCTCTCTCTGATCGGGGCAGGCAGCATCATGATCACTGTGTCCCTACTCAAGAGCAGCTGTGACTGGTTCTGCTTACACCTCTGCTTGTTCCTATGCCCGTATACACTTACAGGAGCATGTTAACCTACTGTAAATGCTGTGTGTCAGGTCCTGTGCCTGCCACGGTCGTCAGCAAGGGCTCAGATCCACAGCCCAACCTACAAGGCTGGATTATTGGTTCCTGTTTCCCAGAGGTGCTAAAAAGTAAAGTGACTTGGTAGTCCATGCTGGAGGAGGGGTGTGAACCTCGCTGTGTGTGGACCTGAAGCCCATGCCTGGAGATCAGCAGCCTTACCCACGGGAGGTAGGAAGGAAGTCTAAGGGCCTGCTAGTGTTTCCACTGGGTCTGGCCCGGCTGCCCAAGGCAGGAGTGTTATCCACTGACTGGATGGGGAGGACGCAGTGGCAGTGGGCAGGAGGACACAGACATAACCCCTGGCCTAGGAGGTGAGGCTGGGACTCCAGGCTGATGGAAGGGCCTTTAGGTAGGTGTGGTGTCAAGTAGGGCTGCCCTTGGGGCCCCCAAGATCTGTTTGGGTGTGCCCCTGAGGGGCTGGCTAACTATACTGACCACATCTGTGTGGCAGCCCCCTCACCCAGTCTCCTATAGGGGCAGGCACTCCTGGGCCTGGGAGCCAATAACAGTGGAGGCTGCCACCTTGATACAACACTGGCACATCTGTGCCTGGCACAGCTCAGCCTTCTTGTGGGCCTGGCAAGGAGGGCTGCCCATGGCAGCTGCTGCAGGAGCAGCCTCATGGAGAGCTTTATTAGGGGTGCTTCCATAGCATGTCTGTGTGTCTTAGATATTAGATATTACAGAGAAATTATTTCCAACAGGCTGTGTAGGCTGTGAAAACTAAAAGCCCTATTTGTTCTCTGCCCTCTGGGCTAATTAGAGGTCTAGCCCCTTCCCTTGGAAAGCAGTTCATGAGACTGTTTTTAGGCCTTGTCACGGGCTACTCCTCAGCTGACTTCACTGCTGTGGGTGCATCCAAAGCAGTGCTTGTTGAGTTTCTTCTGCAGCAGTGGTTGCCAGTGGCTATGGCGCAGTGCTCTTGTTCCCCCTTGAGCAAAGTACAGAAACCAAGAGAATGACCCAGGATCACACAGCTAGAAAATGGCCATGCTAGGATTCCAGATCTGTCTGACTCCAAGGCCTGCATCTTTAGCCATTATGTCACTGAGACCTTGGAGGTAATATCCTAGCTCTCTTTTTCTGTTCAAAATGTCTGCCATGAACACATGATGGGGAGAGACATGGTCCAACTCTGCCTTTCTTCCCTTCAGGAAGGTAGAGTCTTACCTCTTCCTTACTTTGACTAGGGGCTAAGTGGGCTGCCCTGGTGGCCCCAGTGTGTGGAAACTGTGAGTAAGTCCCTTCTACACTTCAGCTTCCCTCTTTTAGCACCTTGCCTGGCATTTGTTGCCTGTCCTGCCTTCAGGCCTTTGGCTTCCCTCCATTTCTCCCTCAGGCCCAACTAAACCTGCTGATGGAGCCTGTCCCATGGCAGGGCTTCTTCACACAGTCTCTGTGCTTGATGTCACTGCATCCTGGCCTTCCCTAAGTTCACCCCCAGCCTTTCCCAGCCAGCCACCTCTGGCAAATGTCAGGCTCTGTATGAGCCTCCACAGAGTCATTCACCACATGCTTTTTGAGGCCCCAGGCTTAGCTAAGCCCCAGCCCTTCTGGAGCTCAGATGTCATCACCTGAAGGTGAGAAGGCAGCATGAGAGGGTAATGTTGGGTGATGTACCTGTGAAACACAGAGCAGAGCGGGACTTCTGTGAAGAAGAACAGCATGGGCAATGGTGTGGAACTCAAATGGTGCATCTCAGGGAGAGCCCTGCACAACTGCAAAATGCATACATGGTAACTGGCTGGATGCTGCATGGCCCTAGCCCACATTCCAGATGTCACACCAACTGTCATGAATGCACTGCAGGACCAGGCTGGGCCAAGGCACCAGGAGCTCTGCCAACCTACCACTCGTCTAGTGTTTTACTCCCAACAATTCATGGGATCTTTATAGTCTCCCTGCTGATGGATGAGGAAGCTGAGGTTGATGCTTGTGCAAGGATTTAGGTATTCTGAACCAAGAAGCACCAAGGGTGGCGGCCAGTGGACAGCTTCAGAGATAAAACCTTGGACACTTGTGGGCTGATGGGGTCAAGGGCAGGGGAAAAAGATGAGGGATACAAGTGGGCTGAGGCTTAGACTTGGAGAGGACAGCATGCATGCATGTGCCTGTCCTCTAGTGAACTGCACATCAGGATGCCACTGTGGGGTGAGCAGCATCCCCTGTGGGGATGTCACACGAGGCCATGTTGGAAAGATACTGCTTATTGTCCTGCCTCAGGGTAGAATTGTCTCCTAAGGCTCCAATATCATCAGATTCTCAAAAGAAATTATTTGGGGTCAGGCATGATAGTGCACGCCAGCACTTGGTAGGCTGAGGCAGGAGGATTGCCATGAGTTCAAAGCTAACCTGGACTACATAGTGAGTTCAAGGCGAGGCTAAACTTGCAAGATCTTGTCTCAAAATATCAAATGAAGAAGAAGAGGGGGAGGAAGATGAGGAAGAGGAGGAAAAGAAAGAGAGAAAGAAGAGAGAGAGAGAAGGAAAGAAAAGAAATTACTTTTGATTGGCCAAGCATGGTGGAGCACACCTGTAATCTCAGCACTCAGGAGAGGCAGGAGGCAGGAAGCTGAGGCAGGAGGATTGCTGCACATTTGAGGCCAGCCTGAGCTAGTAAGTGAGTTCAAGACCAGCCTTAACTACATACTGAAATCCTGTCTCAAAAGTTTAAAAAAAAATTATTTTGGATTGGTTGTGGCTTTTCCTCTTCTGTCATGATACAAGTCACCATGGGTATGGATATACAGCACCACTGGCCTGCGAAGAAACCAACTAGGCTTCTACTTTAGGTCCCACCTTTTGTGGCTATGACTTATAAAGGTCACCTGGCCTGAGCTTCCTGCCTTCATCACTAAGATGACCCCAGTTATGCAGCAGGGCCATTCCTAGTGCTCCCAGCTTGGTTCAGAACATCTAAATCCCAATCACGTCACAGTGGGATTCAAAGGACAGAAAAGCAGGGGAAAAGTTTAAATTGAGGAAATGTGAGGTTCTTGGCTGTAGTAAGAATTGCTGCAATAGCTCTATTTTTAGCATTTCTGAGACAATCCATGGGCCAATTGCACAAGCAGAGTAAACAAAACAAAACACTTGAAGTTCTCAGGCAAAAAGGTCCCGTTTTTAAGACTCTTAAAAGGGTTAGCACACTTCTGTGGGTTCTGAGCCATTCCCTGACCTCTCCTTCTTTCCCATGTCCTGAGCTCCATGGACTTTGGAACTTCACTGCTTTAGGTTTCTTCAGTCCTGGGTTCATCCTGGAGCAGGTGCCAAAGCCCTCTGCATCCTTGCCTCCCTGTCTGGGGATGGGCATGAGCTCCAGAGGCAGCAGGTAGAGAAGGCCCTCCTCTTGCCTGAGGACTTGCCATTTCCCTTCCCAGGGAGCCAACAAGAGGAAGCACACAGTGGGGCAGCAGAGACAAGACCAGGGCAAGGCCGTGGCCAGAGGATGCCTGCTTGCTCTATTAGGATACAACAGTCAGAAATTCTGCCAAGCCCAGGGTGTTTGAATTCATGAGTATAATTTTTTAAAACTAATTAAATATAAGCAGCTTTTATTCTGTCTTCCTCTGGTATGCATTCTTTACTGGCTATTAGAGACACCGTTAGATGTAGATTCAGGATCGTGGTGAGACCAGGATACTTGGGCTGGGGGGTACAATCTCTTAAGCCATTAGCATTCTAGGTCTTGATGAGTCTTCAGGATAGTCCTGCTAGGAGGAACAGAAGCCTCTGCAGATGGGGCAGTCATGACTTACTCAAAGTGACACAGCCGGTGAGTGACACAGCCCAGACTAGAGTCCAGGACTGAGGACCCACATCCTGTGGGCTGGCCTCCACCCCAGAGTTTCTTCGCAGCCTCTTAGGAGTGCCCACCCCACCCCCGCTGCCCCTGGAAGGCAGTGTTTGTGTATATGTACAGCACTGACCTCAGTCCTGGTCCCCTCCACTTCCAGCTGCTCTGCTCTGAATGTTCAGTAAAGAGCTTACTTTTTAACATTCCTGAAGACAACGTTTTTCAGTTTAGACTTCTTTTCCCACTGTGGTGACTTTTTCAGAGGTTGTTCCTGGAATAAGTGGCCCTGCTGTTTTTCTGAGGCACACTTGTAATAGTCTCAGCTTGGGCAGAGCCTTGCACCTTCTGTGCCTTGTCCTTCCAGGATACTGTTCCAGGCTCAGGTGTACTGCGTGGAGGAGCAGCACCAAACCAAGAGCAGCACAAGGGAGGCACACTTCTGGGTAGAGGTGTGAGGGTCTGAGAAAGTATGACAGGGCGTGTGGCCCACTCAGACTCAGGGTGGCCTGGGCAAAGGCAGAGTGGCTAAGAGCAGTCTGGGGCTGCTGAGATGGCAGGTCCTGGGAGCCCCCATCCCTGGGCTGGAAGGAGAGAAGGGTCACTCCAAGAGTGCACCCTTTTGAGAGGGGAAGATCTGGCAGTGCCAGCTCTGCTTTGTTCACTGGGGTCTCATTCCTGTGGCCCATAGAATGTACACTGTTGCAGTTGATCCAGTGGAAGAAAGTGTCTCAGTGGCAGGTCATGGGCCACCAGGTTTAGTTTGTAGAAGATTCTCATAGTAGCAAAGAGCCCAGGGCTGCCCAGAGCTCTGTGGAGGCCCTGGCTCATCCTGGAACATCAGGGTTAAAAAGCACAATCTGGCCAGAAATCTCAACCTTTCCTGTGCATGCCACTGGGGTTGCCCTGATCGGGGCCTCCAACTCAGGAGCCCCGGTAGGTGGCCAAGACTGTGGATGGTAGGATGAGCCTGGAAGGCCAGGGTACCTTAGCCGACTGAGATCTTCCCAGTGTACCTGTTGCTCCAGGAAAGATACTGCCCTGCCTCAGAGTTTAGTCCTGCTGTTGACTTCCTGGTCCTGGCCCCTTTGACCTTAGTTTCTCCATCTAAAAAGGTGGGCCCGTTAGATGAGGTCAGTGATTTTTCCAGCTCTTTTTCCAAAAGAAACCTTTTTCACATACCCAATGGAAAACAGATGAGTGAGCAGCTGCTCCAGTGGAGGCAGGAAGGGCCAAGCCCCACCCTCCTGGACTGCACCCCAGTCAGCACAGGCTCCTGAGCCGGAGGGAGCAGACCCCAAGGAGCTGTGGGCTTCTCTGCCTGCTGTGCCACAGATCTGTAGCCAGGCTCCGTTTTGGGGTGGGTTCAGTCTGGGAAGCCTGCCCCCCACCTTCTTCCTCTGTCTTCCTATTTGGAAAGTTTGACTATGTTGTGTATTGCTTCTGAGAGAGTGCTGGGTTTGAAATCCTTGAGCCCCTGCCTGGTTACCATAGTGATGAGCTGTGACCCACAAGTGCCCCTAGGGGCCAGAAACTTCTGAAGAGGAACAAGCTAAGGACTCCTTCACACACATGGGTGTCTGTGGTGTGTGTCCTGTCTTCCCTCAGATCTTGGAAGGGATCCTTCGGTCAGCCCAAAGCCACTCTTCATACCTGGCTGCACCCCATACCACTGAGTGGTTCTAGGCAAAGCCAGTCAGTGTTTGTGAGGGTCGGTTTCTTCACTTGCAAAGTGGGGCCGACTGGACCTACCTTGGTGTAATGGTGAGGGTCACATAAGAACCATTGTGGAAAACACATTACTGCCATGGGTTCCAGGGCCTGGTCTACACACAGAACACAACAATGGCAGTTGCATCCAGGTGGTGTGTGGTGGGGCAGGGACCCTGTAGATAAAGGTACATGGGTGACAGGGCTCACTCTGGTCAGTGGAGAAGGTGAGGTGAATTAAGGACAATTGGAAGATCTCTTTGAAAGAATTTCAGGAATTTTGTGATTAAAAATAAGTTTTCAGCCAGATGTGGTGATAAACGCCTATAATCCCAGCACATAGGAGGCTGAGGCAGGTGAATTGCCCCTCAAGTTTGAGGCCAGTGTTGGTTACATAGGTGAGTTCAAGTCCAGCCTGAACTATATAGTGAGACCCTGTTTCAAAAAAAAAAGAAAGAAAAGAAAAGAAAGAAAGAAAGAAAATCAAAAAGAAAAAGACTTTTTAAAAAATGCTATTCTCTACATATGTATATGTTAGATCAGAGCAGGTGGCGCCTCACAGAACTTCCTTGTAGCTCTCAGCCCATCAGTAGTTGGGTGCAGATTCTATAGTTTCTAAACACTGCCTCCTCTCTGCCTAGGAACATTGGGTCATTTGCTCAACCAGCCCAAGCAAAGGAGGGCCGGCTCTGGGTTGCAGGGAAGACTGTCACCACTTGCTATGGCAGCCGTGGGCCAGTAGGTACAGTCATCAGGAACTAGCCACCATTGGCTTCGCCCTAGGCTTTATTTCCAGAAGGACCTTCCCTAACCATTCTCAGAGGAGTGACAGAGAGCACTGAACTGCAGGCCATGCCTCAGCTCAGGCCCAGGCCCTGCATGGCTCAGCAGGGCAAGGGCCATGGTGTCCAGCCTTTTGGGGAATGAACCTGGGCCTACCTCAGGGGCATGGGGCACCTGAGGAGGTGGTGCTGTGAAAGCCTTTGGCAGGGAAAGCTGGCCTCCAGTGGCTGCAGGTAAAGAGCCCTTCTCCTGGGAAACAGGAGCCACCCATGCTCAGGGACACAACAGTAAAATGGAGGTGGAGTATAAACATTACTCTCAACTTTTAGTCAAGACACCCGGAGCGTTCTATATGCAGGTCTCACAGTGCTATAGGTTTGAGAGAAGAATGTCTCCCCATTCTTAGCAAAGGTGGTCACGAACAGTTTGGAGGCCGGAATGACCTTGCAAATTGGCCAGATTGTCAGATAAACTGTGAAGAAAGTATCCCAAGAGGGAAAGCCATGGAAGTCAGTATGGGGTAAGAGGGTCCCTCACAGAGAAAGAGGAAGCCACTCTGGGGAAGACAGAATGGGCCTATCCTGCAGGTCTGTCATCATCTCTGTCAGCAGTGATGTCTATCCTTGATGTTACTGTCTATCCTTGATGGTAGACCCGCTGTAGGGCTCCAAGACAGGGAGTTCTGGTCATGGTTGGTAGAAGGAGTTGTCAAAGCAGGAGCTTTGTAGCTTAGGGAGCAGGTTTGGGGAGCTAGAGATTGAGGAAAACATTGGGGTCCTACTGAGAAGACCATGTGCTCTCCCAACTGAGAGGTATGTGTGCATGGATGGGTCAGAGGCATACTTGACTTATGTTCTAGAAAAGTGCCTGATTCAGAGTTAGGTCAAGTTCTGCCATCTGCCAACTGGAGCATCCTGTGAGTATAGTTGCTTTGAGCAGGTGATCCTAATCCTGGAAGGTGGATATAAGGAAGGGGTCCAATGCCTGGGCAGATTTTCTCTGTTCTTACCTCAAAGTTGTCCTAACTTGAGGCTGGATCTGCAGATTTGGAACTGAGCTCTGGTCTGGAGGAGTTTGCTCCCCTTCAGAGGCTGTTCCAGGGAACCTGAAGGGTTCTTCCCTGTGGCTGTCTGATGCCGGAGGAACCGATGAGATATGAACATGCTCAAGAGCTTGAATACCCATGTAGGTGCCAGCTCTATTTAGGTCCTTGCCTGAGTCAGGCTGGCCCAGTCACCAGCATGCTTGTTTGCTGCTATCTGGAAGGGATACTTGGTATGGGTTATGGCCACTGCCAGCCCTTGAAGCCACCCTTCTTTCATCTCTTCCCTAGGACACCCCCATCCCCACCAAAGCCACTTATCCCCTTCCAGAAGAGCCAGAGCCCCTAATACTCACAAAACCCATCTTTTCAGGAACCAGGGGTCAGAAGATACAGGCTGTCCTAGTTTTCTCAATGAGCATGTCACATGTGGTTTTTCTAGGATTTTGACTCCCCTCCTGAGATGAAAACAGAAGCAGCTTAGCAGTACTCTACAGAGTGAGCTATTACAGTAGCCTGGGCATCAACTCCCTTATCCAGCCTTAAGTAGAGGGGTGGTTCAGAGGAGTTCAGTATAACTGTCATGTTGTTCCAGGTTGGTTCTCAGGGGTCCTGACTGAACAGATCATACCTTGGGGGAGAAGCCATTCCAGAAAGGAAAACCAAAAGAGGCAATGTGGTCCTTTATAGGATGGGGAGAAGCAACAGTATTCACCCTGCAGGGCTACCCCCATCACTATTAGCAGGCCAGCTGTGTTCTTGGTAGTGCCCTTATCACAGGGTACCAAGGCAGAAAGTTCCATAGTCCTGGTTAGTGCCCCTCTACCTACATAAGTGCGTCAGCACTTGGTGACCTCTCTTCCTTGCTCTTCTTTTCCCCCAGACTCCCTGCAACTCCTCTCCACAGAGGTCACTCACTGCCCACATGTGATTCCTGCTGCCATATTGCAATACCGTTGCATATAGTAAGGAACCATTATCCTCCACATGATCCTATACTCCTGCTGTTCTCTCCTTCCTCTAATGGGCTGCTGCTTTTTTTCTACTTGTCCCCCTGCATAGGGAAAACCCTATTCCCTCCACCTCTGGTAGTTCTTGCCACTTCTTCCCCAGGAAGCTATCTTACCCCTGCCCCCATCCTTGTTTTTGTTTCTCTATATTCTGCTGTGCAGCTGTGCTGGAGATACCAAGTAAGCTGAGTTGACGTGCTCTTGTCAACTGCCCATGAAAGCCCAAATGTTTGCCTGAGATCCTGGCTTTGCCTCCTGGTTATGGGAAACTATGGGCACAGCCCTCTGGGACATCCCCTTCTCAGAAAGAAACTAGTGGGAACCATGGCCTGTGTTCACCATGTGCCCGTGTGTTCTGAGTTCTCATATCTCTGTGGATTGGAGTAGGGCATAGCATAGCTGTCTGCTGAGTTGAATGCAGCCCTAGAGCTAATAACAAAGGTCTTTGAGCCACGTCTTGGCTTGGAAGTGTTCCTTGGGTAGGTCCCTTTCCCTTTCCCCATCTGCCATTTAGAACAGTTGGACACTGTGACATCTAAAGGAACCATAGTTACGCAGCGCAAGCTGAACACCTCTGAGTCCCAAAAACTCTAGTTCTAAAAAAGTCAAGTAAGGGGCAGATATCTGGGCTCCACAGTTTTGGAGAGGTACCATATACCTGGGGGTCCATGTCCTCAGGGAGGAGAAGCCTGTTTCAGTTTGTCTGAACCCTGAGGAGAGGGAAAGGAAACTCGCTGACATGGAACTGTAAGGCCCAGCAGTCTGTCATACACACTGCAGAAAAGTTGCCTAATCACATGTCACACAGAGCCAGTATCCCACAAAAGCAAAGAAGGTGAGCAGTGGAAAGTCTTCTGCATCCAAACCAGCTGGTATTCTCCATGGCTGACAGTTAGTTCTCAGGCCAGGAGGAAGACTGGGGGCATAGTAGAACTGAGGAAACCGGTAGTGAGAAAGGAAGCAGGAATGACCTGCAGGTTTGCATTGGCTTAGGTCTTGAGAAGGCATGGCTGTAAGGCATTACTGGGGCCACCTGTAACTGGGCAGTTCAGCCGGCAGCACCTTGGGTACAGTCCACCTCTGGTGGCTGGACTTTGGCTTCACAAGGCCAGAAGCCTACCACTTGGTGTGGCAGGTGTAATAATATTTGTATGTTACTGGCCATGTGAGTCAAAGGCCAAGCCTGCATTTCCAAGGAAGCCTGTGGTCACCTAAGCAGATTCCTGTTGGCCTGTGGGTGAGTGTGACCAGGGCATCTTACTGTCTTGGTGAGCTCAATCTTCAGGAGTGGTCCCAAGTTAGATGAGCAGCTGTCTTTGGGGCAGTGATCAGAGCCTTGTATCATTAGACATCCAGGAACAGGTGAGCAGTTAAGACCCACAGTGCTATCCTGCATAGGTTGACAAGTCTCAGGAAGCTCAGAGCTCTTTGGGGCCCTAATAATATTCAAGCGTTGAAGGCAGGCAGACTCACCAGTCTCTAACTGTCATAGTATTCTCACATGAAGCCCCAAGAGGCTCCAGCATGCACTGGAATCCTTCCCCTAGCAGGACAAAGAGGATGAACTTCACCTTGTGGGGAACATCCTTGCTGTGGGCCTCAGTGTTGTTGCTCATCAGAGACAATGAGTGCCTGTCTTGTAGGGCTCCAGAGAGGGCTGGCACAAATGTGGGCTCAGTGTACAGGGCATTTTGTGGTACAGGAGCAGAGCTAAGGAGACCAGGGCCCACAGTGCCTTAGAACCCAGCTGGGAGCAGATATTCTCAGGGATGTCTCTCCAGTCTTTGCTTTGCACAGGCTTAGCACAAACCCCCAAGCTCCCCGGATCATAGGTCTCCCCTGCTGTGACAGCCAGGTGCCAGGACCTCTGGTTGCTCACCCCACCCCCACCTTGGTGCTCATCTGCTGGCAGGTGGAATGGTGCCAGCAGACCCCTTTACCACAGTGCATGTTAGAATGTGACATCTGGGTTGCTCTCAGACACTGTGTTGGGGGACATATGTGCCATGTGCTGCCATTGGTGGGCCTAGAAGCTTCCTGGATGCAGGAAACTGGCTTCCAGAGAACTGCAGACTCAAAACATTCTTTCTGGCATAGGGGAGATGAGTACACATTCTCAGCTTCCTTTGGTCTGACTTGATCTTACAGGAAATAGATAAGGTATGAAGTGAGGTCATGAGCTGTGCAAGACATGAGCATCACTTTGGCACCTGGTCCCTGTGTCTGTTCAAGTAAGTGGGGACAGTGTTGGAGCTGGCTAGGCTGGGGGATGGGTCTTAGGCATCCTGGCCTTGTCGCACAGTCTCTTTGAACTTGTTCTCACATGGATTGTATCCATCAAATGATGGTAGGAATGTGGATAGTGAGAATGTAGTAGGTTGAGCAGCAATGCAGATTGAGGTGTCCCTGAGATCTAACTTTTGCAAGCATCGGTTGGAGCCTTTTTTTTTTTCACAGCCTAGGTGTGGCTTGTGCTCATTTGTGTCCCCCTGCAAATGAGTGACTTACAGAAGCCAAGGCGCCCTTCTTCCTGTTCCCAGCTGCAAGCCCTTTGCTTAGCAAGCAGGGAAGCCATCTTCCAAGGGCCAAGAACAAAGTGCTACATTTTCCCAGCTTAGTGCAGGTTAGACCCAGATTGATTTGGATTGGGGGCATCTCCCAGGGTAAGCCTGGGAATGCTGGTGGGCAGGAACTAGCCTAAGGGAATTAGCCAGCTGAAGGAGTGGGCATCTCTAGGACAAGTGCTACCAGGACTGGCTAGGTAAATCTGAGACCCTAGAGTACCTGGGGAGGTAGGAGAGAGCTCTTGGCACTGAGGTGATGAGAGAAGCTTGTGAAGAGCGATGAGGAAGTATCTTGCCATCTAGATCATGGATGGCCCTTGCCTACTTCTTCTGGTCTCCTCAGGAGAGGATTGGGAGAAACAACCAACAATTAATAGTTCAGTGAAGCCTGCTTCACAAGAAATTAGGAAGATGCTGAAGGTGCTGAGGGCATGGCCATATGCCCTAAAGTGAGGCTTTTTTCCTCTGAGCTCTTTATTCATCTGAGAATGGGTACTGTCAGTGTACTCCCCCGAAGCTTTGGAAAGCTGCTCACCTGCTGGCGAGCACTGCTGCTGTTACTGGAAGGCAAAGCTTGGAAGTGGGAATGATGGGGTGGGTCTTAAGATCAACCTGGCCCAGCACTGCCTTTCCGGGTCTCAGAGCCTGTTTGGAAAATGATGCTGTTTCCAGATAGAAAGCCCACTGGAGAACTCACCATGGCGTTCGCAAAGTCTTTGCTCTAGTTCCTACTGACAGCTCGGGTGTGCCCTCACACACATACACACACCTACACTTTGCCAGCCGCAGGGCACTGCATGGCACAACTCCAGGGGGCGCCGTTCGCATCAATACCACATGCAGGTCGATGACAGCCCCAACATGCATTCAACCATTGCCATCCCGGCCAACAGCGTCCTGGCCACAGCTTCCCGCACTAAGATCTGTGCCCACCAGCAGCTGGCAGCCGACCGACAGCCCGCCACAACCGCAGTGGCAGCTGGGCCAGGGACCCCACCAGGACTGGCCGGCAGAAGTCAGTTGTGCTGCTGGGCTCACATCCAGACGAGCGCCAGCGCCCCGTCCGGCTCTGCCTGCCCCGCCCCGGCCCGCCGCGAGCAAGCAAGCAAGCGAGCAAGCGAGCAAGCCAGCGAGCCTCCGCGGCCATGGCCCTGCGCCCGCCCTAGCTCTCCTGCACAGATGCCACGGCGGAGCCAGCGGGTAGGAACTTGCCCATGGTGGAGGACGGGGGGCTGAGGCCAGGCTACAGGACCACCTCTGCTTCTCTGCCTAGCGGGTTCTCTGCTTTTCCACGCTTTTGTTCAGTCTTCCTAAGTGGGCTCAGGCAGCGGCCCCCCGCCCCAAGCGCAACAGGAAGCCCGTGGGCTACCGTTTCCCCCCGCACCCCTGCGGAGGAAGTTGGCTGGCTAGCGACGGGGCGCGGCGCCCCCGTGCCGGGTCGGCGTCAGGTGGGCGGCCAGGCCGGCCTAGGAGGCAGCACGCGGGGGCGGCAAGCTCTGGTAGAGTCTGTGTGCGCGTCTGCGCCGGGAGCCCCCAGCTAGCCCAGCCCGAAAGAGCCTGGGGCCAGGAGCCTGCGCGCGGGGGTGTGCACTGCGCTGCGCCGCGCCGCGCCGCGCGAAAGCGAAAGCCACTAGCTCAAGCAACTTCGCGGCAGAAGGCGCCGACTGGAAGCTGCTCGGTGTCGCTCCCGGGGATGGTGAGCGGGCTGCCCGGCAGGGTGGGCAGCGGCGCCCGGGCGCGGTGCTTCCCTAGCTATAAATAGCCGTATGCGGGGGCGGGAAGATGGTGCCAGAGCTTTGCAAGTGCTGTCGGCCCAGCTCTGCTCGGGGCTGGTTCCTTGTCCCTGAGCTCTAGGGTGGGAGGAGGGATTGGGTTGGGGTAGGGGCTCAGCGGGTGTGGTGCAGGGGCTTCAGCCTGCAGAGGTAGAGCTGGTCACCCGGAGTTGACTGCCGGACACTCCCCACGCACTTGGTTGTTTGTCGGTTCTGCTTTTCCCGAGGGGGGAGGGAAGGGAACCTAGTGCACGATGTCTCATTTGGCAGGAGAAGAGACTGAAAACGGCTGGTGCCAGCTGCAGGCAAATTGCAGGCTTTCCCAATCTCTGCCTGTGTTGGTCGAGGACTTATTACCTGTGATGGCACGGGGAATCCCTTGCCTTCGGTAGCCCTGCCTGGACAACCAGGATCTCGTAGGGGTGGGGGGATGTGGGCACCTCTGGTGGCCTCTGCACAGTTCTGCGGATGGAGGCTCTGGAGACCAGGTGGGTTTGACTTAGAAGCTTGTAGGAACTTCCTGCCTACTAGGATGTTCAACCTGGCCTGCTTCAGCTGTCCCCAACCTTAGGCCTGGAGTGTAAGTGCTGTGGGAGGGGCAGGGCCTTTAGCTCCTTAGGGCATGAAAAAGATGGGGAGTGGCCTAGAAACAACCCTGCTCCAAATGCCAGGACTCAGGAGCAGGAGGGCTCCAGGAGTCTTCTGGGACAGGGATGCTGCCCAGCTGGTGTGACTTAAGTCCTTGCACTCCCTACATAGGAGCAAGTGGGGAATGCAGAGAACCTGGTGGGCTGAGCTCTCGGCTCGCTGCTGGCTGCCTGGCCTGGAACTAGTTTCTCCTACAGTGAGGTATAAGTGAAATCATGTGTTGGAGAAGCTGGGCGGATGCCTGTGAGTACTGTTGGCCCCAGGAGATGCTCAGCCCTAGGAGCTCAAGGGGGTGCATCCCACCATACCCTCCCCTCTGCCCTCTGCAGGTAGTCTGGCTGTTTGGGTAGTTTGTGTGGATTAATAGGTGACAGATGTCTCCCCAAGATTACAGAGGATTCTAATATTTTCCTCACAACTGCTCCAGTGCTTGGGGCCTACTGTCCAAATTCTCTCTCATTCCTGGCTTGGGATCAGGTTGTAACTGAGACTGTCCTGCAGCCAGAAGAAAGTTTTTGTTTTTCTGGAAACAAACAAAAATCTCCTGATTTCCTGCCTTAGAACCCTGTTGAGAGGCTCCTTCACTGTCTGTAGCTCCAGCCACTGCTTGGCAGCTGGTCCTTGGTTAACAGCAGTCTGCTTCTACATCCCATCCCTGCTACCTCTGGTAATTGGATGCCAATGTGCTCCCCACCCTTGCCTGTTGAGAGCACTGAGTCACCACTGTGCCAGTGCTTGAGCTGGGGGTGGGGTGGGGGAAGAGGGGAGTGCAGGAATCCCTCTGCCAGGGGAGCAGGCTTTCCCTCGGCTACTCACAGTGCTGTGTTTTCTGTGAGCGGGCTGTTGGAGCTGGGTTGCTCAGGGAAGCCTTGCTCACTCCGTTTCCTGTAGGTGCCCCTCACTGGTTTAGCTCATGAACCCAGTCCCTGCCTCCAGGAGACCAGCCTGCTACCTGGTGCCCAATCCTGTGGTCCCCTCAGGCGAGGCATCTTGAGCAGAGGAGAGGTTCATGGAGAAAGATGGTCAGCCAGGATTCTTTTTAATAATCCTGGAGACCCAGACCCAGATACCCACCAGCAGACCACTTCACTGTGGAGCAAAGTACTCTGTGGTCATTTTATGTTGGCTTCTGAGACAGAATCTGACTGTGTAGTCCAGGCTGGCCTTGAACTTGTGGCAATCCTTTCATCTCAGCCTTCCAAGTATTAGGATCACAGGGGTGAGCCACCATACCTAGCCCTCATGGTTGGTTGGGTTATTTATTTATTTTTAGCTGGGGATTTAGCTTAGTGGTATAAGCGCCTGCCTGGCAAACATGAGGTCATGGGTTTGATCCCTGGTACAAAAAAAAAAAAAAAAAAGGAAGAAAGGAAGAAAATTCTTCCATCTAGGGCTGGGAATATAGCTCAGTGGCACAAGTGCCTGCCTAGCAAACATGGGATCGTGAGTTTGATCCTCAATACCAAAAAAAAAAAGATAAAATATTTTTAACAGACTTTCACTGTGTAGCCCAGGCTGGCCTTGAACTTTTGATGATCTTTCTGCCTCAGCCTCCCAAGTACTGGGATTACAAGCGTGTGCCACCACGCCCAGTAGTGTGGTCATTTAAAATGAGATATTTTTACGTGGAGAAATACATGTGTTGTATATTCTAAGTTAAAAATCCAGATTGAAAGTATATGCTTCCTGTGCTCAGGACACCCTGAGTGGTGGGTCCTGATTCTTTTTTTTTTTTTTTTTTGGTACGGGGATGGAACTCACTCTTGCCAGGTAGGTGCTTAAGCCACTGAGCTAAATTCCTGGCCCAAGGTCCTGATTCTAACTGCACTGTAGTTTACCTTCTTGCCAGGTAGGCTCCCTCTCCAGCTCCTCCTGTTCCCTCTGACTTTCTCTGATCACCCTCAGAGTCATTGTTCTCTTGGGCCATTACTGCTGGTACCAGCCTCTCTCCAGTCCTTACACCCTGATCACTGGAGAGTTGAGCTTTCCTGCACCTTGGAAGGGCATTTGCCTGCAGCGTGAACTCTCTAGAGCTATCCCAGATGTGGCTGTGGGGACACAAACGGGAACAAGTCACTCTTCCTCCCCTCACGAGCCTCACTCAGCGATTCCGAGGGCTACCTTGAAGTTAAAGGGATTTGGATGCCAAAGTTTGTGGTTTTGACCTGGACTATTCCTTTTCTACAGTCTTCAAGCAGGTCTGGTAGGCAGGCATTCCTGTCTTTCCGGCCTCTCTCATGTAGAGGAGCTTCACTCTGCCCCAATAAACTTCGGTTGCTCCCCAACGGTTCATCTCAGCTCACAGGTTCTGAGCACACCTAGAAGGCGGGGCTTTGTTAAAGGGCTGGTGTAAGCAGGAACCATGCAACCCAATGGGGCCCGCTTACCCAGCCCCCCACCTCTGGGCTGCTAAGTTCGGAGGGCAGTGGCAGGCAGCTGTTTTGTCCAAGGCTGAAGACCTTGGGACTAGCTGTTGATGTCAAAAGCTAGAGCAAACCTATGGGTAGTGCCCAAGCACCTCAGGCTGGGCCCCAGAAGGCTCCAAACAGATTTGGGCCCCTTGCGATGGGGAGCCTGGGAGAGCTGGAAAGAGAAGAGTCCATTATCTGTAGCAAGCGGCCGCCTGCCCTGCTGCTCACCTGACCTCTTGTTAGGCTAGGCACCTGGGTCTTCCCTAGAGCGCTATTGGCAATTCATGGTCTTTCCCTTCTTGGCACCTTTATGTAGCAACCAGGTGGCTTCTTGACAGCTTTTCTGAATGACCTTAGGTTTGGTTAGTCCATCCTCTGCCCTCCTGCCTGCATGGGAAGGGATCACATCTGAATCTTGAAAGTTGCAGGAAAGGACAGGTTAAGGAGGCCCAGCTAATTCTTGAAAAGATCAAGGTTGGAAGCCACTTCCTGCAACAGGGGCCCAAGGGATTTAAGTATGGCCCTCTGAGCCACCTATGGTGCTAGTGGAGGACACTGACCACTCATCACCTGCCCTGTCTGTGGGCAAGTCTTCCAGTCCAAGCCTGCCCTGTGGTGGGCATTCCAGGTCTTAAAAAAGCATCTGGCTCAAAAAAGTGATTAGGCATCAATGCCTATGTTCTCCATTCCTGTTTCCACATTTGTAAAGTGGTCCAGCTTATACATTTGGGAGTGTTAAGCAAGGGTACTGGGAGAGACCTAAGCTAGAAGAGTCTGACCCCTGTGCTACTTTGAGGTCCCTGGACAGTCTTAAGTAGGTGATCTGAACTCAGTTTCCCTGGGAACTGAAGATTGGGTTTATTACACACTTAGACTGTCCCTGCCAGTGCAGGCATAGGAGAAATCTGAGTCCTCTGTCAATACTGTGCTTTGAGCTTCATCTGCTCTGCAACAAGCCAGGCCTCAGACTTAGTACAATTGTGATAGGGTTACACCTTTTGCTCACCCTTCTTTCCTCCTGTGGCATTTTCAGGAGGCACTTGGGTTTTTTGTTTTGTTTTTGGTTTTTTGGTTGTTGTTTTTTTTTTTTTTTTTTTTTTTTTTTTTGGTGGGGGCTGGTATTGCATGTGCTCTTGCGGCAGAGAAGGCTCTAAGAGGATCCGTGACTGAAAGGTGGGGTCTGTGAAGGTAACAAATGGCAGTGGGTACCCTTAATCTAGGAGCCCCAGAAATAGCTTTAGGCTGTATGTCAAAATTTGCCAGAGCAATGGCCCAGCATAGAGTGGTGGGGTTCACTGTGAGGACTCTGTCTGTTTGAATCTATAGCTTTGGGCTACTGAGCTCAGTGTGTTGCTAGTGTCATGAGCCGAGAGCCCTGGCTTAACAAGTCCAGGAAGCCAGGATCAGTATGCCATACCTGTAGGAGCTGCTACTGTGTGTCACCTATCTAGAGTGCAACCCGCTAAGGTTAGCATGAACTGGAGTCACATCTCCCACCACCACCTTCAGTGCCCTTGTAAGTGGGCAGTGCATTCATGGGCACCAGCACAAACCCTTACCCAGCCCTCAGCTCCCCTGGGGAAGGCTCTATGAGCCTTCACACCACAGCAGCTGGACCCCTAGGCTTGCCCACAGCTTTGAAAGTCTGTGGCCTCCAGAGCAGTAAGAGGACATCTGAGTCTCAAGGCTATAGGGAAGGATTGAGAATTCATATCGGAACCTCTGCCCAGAGTCTGAGGCCCCATAAATTATTCAGGTTGTTAGAGTCTGTCTTGGTGACCTCATCTGCCATTGAGAAGCTCAGAACCACTCAGGAGGTAGAGGTGGGCAGAGATGCCCCGGCTGAGGCACTTGGAATGCAAAAGGAGCCTTGAACACAATCCTGGTGTTTTTAAGTGCTTTGAGGCTGCCAGTGTAGGCCCCCAACTGCCCACAGTGCTCTAAGCAAGCATTATTCCAACTGTGCTGGCTTCAGGGAGCTGGTCCTGGTGACACCAGGGTGCAGGAGTTGAGTGGGGCAACTCCAGAGCCAGCATGTGTGCTGTGGAGATGGGAGAGGACATCCAGGGCAGGTGTAGAGCAGCAGGACTGGATGGTGGCCAGGTGGGGGGCAGGGGAAGAACTAGGAGGGGACCATGAGAAGGCAAGCACCATCCCAGGCCTGCCCTGTTAGGTCTCTGTTGCTGTTGGCTCCCACTTCTGCTTTTGGCTCAATCCATGATCCAAATCCATGATCCTGCTGTGGCCTGACCTTGGAATTCTGTGGGGGTATCAGGCTCCTTCTATCCTGCCCCATACTGGCCTTCCTCTATCTACCCTCAGCCAGGCCTCCTTTTAAGTACTGTTGTCCACATCCTATTCATCAGGACCCTTAGCTTCCCTTCCACCCCTCTCAGCATGTCCCTCACACCCTCCAAGAAGCCCCCACTTGTGCCCTCTGGAGTGGGTGCAGCAGGGACTTTGCCATCTGGGGCTGTAGTGAGGAAGACAGGGCAAAGCTGGCGCTCTCGTCCTTGCTGCTGGGCCCCTGTCCTCACACTGGGAGGCCCTCTTCTCTGCCCTGCTCACTGAGGTGGGGTTGGGATTTGCAAAGCGCTCTCAGTGTGGGAAGGCAGTACAGGGAGAGGTCTGCTTTGACTCTTCCCACTCTCTCATGGAGGGGCTTCAGGCAATGCCACACAGAAACCTCTTGGCTCAGGCAGAAGGTTTTAAATTGTTGGCTTCCTTTTTACCCTCTGGGCTCTTGACTTGCCTGGTGGCTCCATTCTCTCAGGCCACCTGTCCCTCATGGCCATAGAACCTCTTCTCTCCAGGGCTTACCTCCATCTGCACAGAGCCCCACACTGGGGGAGATGGGGTGCTCTCAAGGACTCCTGCTAGGGGAGGGAACCTGGGTGGGATCCCCCTGCCTTCTGGGTGGGCTCTGGGAGAGGGGGGAATAGACCCTTTTCAGAAGAAGGGAAGGGGGTGATGCTTAGCACTCTGTAAACAAACTCCAGCCCCACATTGTGGCACATGAATGAGTGTTGGATGAATCAAAAAGGGCACTTGAGCCAGTTAGACCCTTCCCAGAAAGTGTGCCCTTCAGCACCGCTGTTACCATGAAAAAGCCAAGCAAGGTGCCAGATGTGACGAGTGTGCACAAAAGCAAAATGCTGCACTTCAGGTTTAGGGTGTTCATTAGCAGTGTCTGGTTCCCTCTGGTTTTCCATGGACTTGCCACCCGATTCACTGTCTTCTGTTCTTTACAAAATCAGTGGTGTTATGTTACAGAATGAACCACAAGGGAGACAGGGTTTCAAACCAGGTGTTAGAATGTGCAGTGCAAATTAGAGCTGCCCTCAAGGGTGGGTTTGTCAGTGCTTGGGAACTCCAGAAGGTGCTGGGAAGAGGGAGCCTTCCACAGGCTGTGCTGTCCAGCGAGAGGGGCCTCTGAGGGGCCTCTGTCACTGTGGATTTCTACTGCTGACAGGCCCGGACTCTTAGGAAGTGTGTGCTTTTAAGAACTTCCACTAGTGTAGGTGTCTTTTTCCCCTTACATCTAATGTGCTTCTGCTGCCAGTCACCTGCCCTCCACCTCCCGTGAGCCTCTTCTATGGCCATAAGAGGGCCCAGGTCATTCCTTGTCCCACCTTCACCCGGGGACAGAGGCCTGACCTACCTTTCCTTTCCTTTCCTCTGCCCCAGACCAGGAAGTCCTCAGTGAACCTGCCTCATTCATTCCCCAGATCCCTACCAGCATGAGCACCTGTCCCAGAAACCAGAGAGGTAGATGAGTAGGGTTGAAAGCCCAGCCTCAGCAGCAGGGCAGAGGAAGAGCCGGGAGAAACACGGTGTGCAGCTTGGCCAGCACAGCCCAGCCCAGCCCCCTCTGAAACTGCCCTACGGACCTCCCAGGTATTCTAGGTAGGGCTTGGATCAACCTTGATTTCCAGCGCCAGTCTCTCAGGGTATTGCCTAGCTTCAGCAAGCAGTTAACAGGTCTTGTACCCTCATGAGAATGAGCCTGTGCCCCCAACCCCGCTCCCCAAGATGGGCTAGCAATGCCAGGCTACCCTCACATAGTCTCAGTTAGTGCAGTTGACCCTCAATTAGTGCAATATTGTAGGCCCTCCTAGGGGTTTTCTCCAGATGTTTGTTGGCTCAATTTGGCACATGTTCCTTCCCCCCAGAAATAGACTAGTGCTGTATCTAATTCCTGAATTTGGGAGCAATAGTTGGAATCACTCTCTGCAGGGCCTCTGCCCCCCATAGCCCTCACCATCTGTCAGATCCGCTGTGCCTCTCCAGCCCACCCTGCAGAGAGCCAAGTGTGGTTTGTCTCAGGCAGTGCCTTCTCAGTCCCCTTTCTTGTAGGAGGAGAGGCAGCGGGCTGTTGCCGGCCCAGGTGAGCTGCTTTCAGCAAGCACTGCTCGCTGCTTCCTTGCAGTGCTTGCCTTTTAGTCATCTTCCCTACAGCCACCTTCCCCTAGTTCCTGGAGCTCGAAGAGCCTTCTGTTTCCTGTGAGCAGAATTGTCTTGAACCTGCCATGTATAGTTAAACATGGAAATTGCCAGGGCAAAGAGCTAACAGAAAGATTAGGGAGCCAGGACTCCCCAGACAGAAGTTTCCGCAGAGTCTGTGCCCTACAAAATGGGAGGCAGAAAGCCGCCTCAACCTGGGTGTGACACCTACTCTGCCAGGATTGTTTTGGGCCCTGGGGACCTAGAGCTGAAACAAACCTGCTCTTGACTCACAAGAGTCACAAACCCACCCCAAGCATCCAAGGGGCTGACCCTGAGTTGTCTCTGGGAGTCAAAGAAGGACAGCAAGCCAGGAGGGCTTCAGAGAGGAGGTGATACCACATCTGGGCTTGGGAAGGCACAGAAGAATTGGCTGGGTAGAGAAAGTGGAAGGGCATTGGCAGAGACTCAAGCGTAGAATCGGTGGCTTGACTCCAGACCAGGGAGAGATTGAGCTCCAGCTTGATCCAGGTCATCAGGGGCTGCGCACAGGAAGGAGTGGGGGACAGAATCCATGAAGTCCAAGGTCATGCCAGGCACGGTGGCGCACACCTGTAGTCCCAGCCCTTGGGAGGCTGGGCAGGAGGATCACAGTGAGTTTGAGGCCAGCCTGAACTACAAAGAAAGACCCTGTCTAAACAAAATAAAACAAAACAAAGGAAAGAAATGCAAGATCATTGTGGACCCTTTCAGTTAACTGACAGGAGCGGGATGTGTCCTGTGTCTTCTCCAAAGAGTGAAACCTGGGAGTAGGGGCTCATGCTCATATCTGTAATGTGGACTGTGACCCTGGGCTTCTGCCCTCTCACATCCAGTTCAGAGAGGAGCTGTGGCAGTGTAGAGGCTGGGACAGGTGATAGAAGCTTCTTTCCATAGGCCCAAGGGATTCCTTTCCTCAGTGCTGTGGTTGTGGTAAGGGCCAGCCCTAGCCATCTTTAGCTGTGTGACTCTTAAGAATCACTCCCTGTCTCTGAGCTTTGGTGGTCAGGGCATAGCTGTGGGAGGCTATCATAGGGACCACCCGAGTGGTGTCTGAATAGCTTCCCAGGAGACGAGCCCTCTCCCAGCTCCAAACTAATGGGCCGGATAGCGGACAGGGATAGCAGTTACACAGCCCTAGAAACAGGGGCAGAGGACCGGAGCCTGGTCCTTACTCCCCACACCAGCTCCTACGGCTGCTTAAGGACATACCTCATGCTGCCTCTGTGCTGGCTTTTCATAAGGTGCTGCAGAACCACAGCTCCAAAAGGCATGGTATTGTTTTCTGCCCTCTGTGCAGATGTCTCAGCTCCTCGTCTCATCTGACTTGAGCATTGCAAGGGGTGGAAGATGGCTGCTTTATGCAGCCCCCCAGCCTGCTCCTCTGTTTGCCTTGTGGCCCGGTATAGAGGGTGCATTGGCTTGGGGCTGAGGGCTGTGCCTGTCTCCTGGGTCTAAGCAGCTTCTGTCGCAGGGCTGCTAGAGCAGGGTGGGCCAACACCCCTCTGTAGGCATCAGAAGCTGGCAGGGACAGCTGCAGGAACAGGACTCTGGACATCCCACCATGGTGACAGGTAGCCAAGGTCCCAAAACGTCATACTGCAACCAGGCCCCATGCTGAGAAATAAGAGGCAGTGTCATTTGCAGCAAGGTCCATTCTGCACAGGAATTTCCATGGGTGGTTGGCTATAGGGACCCATTTCAGAGCCTGCTAACTCCTCCCAGGTCCCTTAGGTCCTATACCAGAGATGAGCTCCTCAGTACTTGTTCACTTATCACTCCCTGTCAACCATGCCTCCCCTGCACCTTGACTGGAACATGGGTAGTTACCGTGTATGGTTATCAGGTACCATGCTAATCAGGGAAGCAGCTGGCCACGGGCAGCCACAGCAGGTTGGGTATAATAGGCTGAGGGAGAGAGGAGGAAGGTGCTTGGAGGTGGCAGGGACCCAGGGATCCTAGGAGTGGTAGATGACTGGACAGAGCCCCTGGGGCAGGGAGTGCTCAAGGATGGGACCATGCTGGTGTCTTTCTGCTGGCAGCAGCTGCTGGAGGTCCATGATAGCCCCCTTTGACCCAGTAGTCCCGCCTCTAAGAGTTGGTCACATGGCTAGGTCACCACTTATGTAAAAAGATGTGTGCTTGACCTGAGTGCCATCATAGGGGACGGACCCAGTGGATGTGTGCAACACAGCCATGCAAGAGAGGAATCTACAGAACCACACATGTTTTTTACCATCGTTGAGGAGGTCTCAGGTGAGGGCGCCATACTTTATCCTCTGGAAGATTAGAAGTTGAAACATCCTCGACTGGGCAGAGTGTGTTGGCACTGTGGCAGGTTCCATGGGACCTCAGGCAGAGTGTTCCAAGCTCCACCCAAAGCAACCCTCCTCATAGCCTGTACCTGCCTATCATACAGGGCATCTGGCGGATCCCTGTGGATGAGATTGACCGACCAGGCAGCTTCGCCTGGCACATGAACCGCTCCATTGTGCTGCTGCTTAAGGTGCTGGCCCAGCTGCGGGACCACAGCACCTTGCTGAAGGTGTCCTCCATGCTGCAGCGGACTCCGGACCAGGGCAAGTGAGTAAGCTGCCTCTGCACACAGCCTAGCACACGGCTGGGCTGCTGTGGGTCAGTCATCCACCCAGGGCTCTGTCTCCACCACCCCGACCCAGCCCTGAGGCCTACTCTCTGGGAGCCCCAGCCAGCCTTTTCTTCTCAGGGTATTCTGCCTCAGTGTCTGTCGCCTAAGAGACACCACTCCTGGGCCCTAGCAACCTGGAGCCAACACGGGTTCGCTCCATTGACCTCAGTTTCCACATCTAGACACTGGACAACCCAGCCTTCCTTTTCCTACATGTCCCTCAACCTGGGGCTTTCAGAGGTGCTGCCAGGTCACGGGGAAAACAGTTCAGATCATAGCCATGTCGCTTAGGGGAAGGCCAGTATAACTAGATAGGCAGCAGAGGCCTGGTCCTCAGCAGGAACCAAGAGTCCCTCCACTAGAACGGGGAACAGACAGACCAGCTGTTACAGGCGGGAGTTATGGGCATCACAGTAGAAGCAGCTCACAGGTGGACTGAACTGATGGTAAAGCCTGGAGCTGAGTCAGCCACGCTCCTGTGCCTGCATTGCATCACCTTCTCATAGTCCTGTTCTGCAGTGGCATGCCATGAACTCAGGCCTCCAGCTGGTCCTAGGGGACCCCTGGAGACAGGCCTGTATCCCTCCTCAGCCTTCCCTATGGCAGCAGGAAGGCTGACCCACGGTGGCTATGCCCTTGGGGTTCATGGCCACCCCAGGAGACCCAGAGAAGCAAACTATAGTCATCAGACACATGTTGAATTTGAAGGGTGAGGTTTAAGAGAGACTTGGGAGAGCAGACCTTAGTAGGTGGAATACAGAGACAAATAGACGTTCTTGGGGCAGAGATGAGGCACAGGGCCACCACCCAGGAGCACCATGTGGTGTCTGACACACTCATCTTTTCTGACCACCCCTGTGGGACCATAGGAAGTATCTGCGAGATGCTGACCGCCAGGTCCTGGCGCAGCGGGCCTTCATCCTCACTGTGAAGGTGCTGGAGGACACGCTGAGTGAGCTTGCGGAGGTATGTAGCCTGCCCCACTCTTCCCTAGCCTGCAAACATGCTCCCAGGCCTTCCCCAAGTGGTGGTTCTGATGCAGCCACTCCCCCCCACACACACACCTTAGGCAGGTTCCCATGTCCCCACCTGTGAGGTAGCACTCAGCCTGTCCCAGGCAGGGAATAGCATCCTCGCCAGTGAACGTGCAAGCCCTTAGTGAGGCTCCAACACTCTGTAATTAATATAGGAATTGAAAACCCTCTGCAGCTGAGCCCCTTGACACTGTGACCTGAGTGGGGGGGTTCCTTAGCCATCCCTGTGTGGGCTGAGCAAGGCTTCTGTGAGCATCCTCCTCCCTTTGCACCCTCCAGGCAGGTAGAACATGGCCCCCATTTCATAGCACCTGAGGTCCAAAAGTTTAAAAAAACCTGCCTAGCAGGTGGTACTGCTGGGAGCTGAGCCAGCTGGGAGCTGAATCAGGACTGCTGTCTGCACAGCACGTGCCTAATGAATGGGGCTGGCTGGGGCTTGATGCAGGTATTCAGCATGGTGCCCCAAACCTGGGAGTAGCCTCACCTTGTGCTAGAGGCCAGAAGGACTTGGCTCTGCCCCAAGCACACCTCATAGCTCCAAGCAGGTCTCCTTCCTATAAAAACCCCAAAGTTCACATCACACAGCCACAGGGGAGCCAAGAGGACCAGGGTTGTTACTCAGCAAGTAAGAATCCAATTGAGGTGATTACCTGGGTAGGTCATGGGGCAGCCAGTGTATAGGAGGAAAGGTCTCTGGGCCTAGTGTCCTTCTGCAGTGATGACTGATGCATAGCAGTTGCTGGCTAGTAGATGTCCAGAGCCACAGTGGTGTTGGGTGGGAGAGGGAGTCCAGAGGTGCTTTGTTGCAATGTAGACAGCAGTGTCTTATCTTTGGCTTCCTTGTAGGGGTCAGAACGCCCAGGGCCAAAGGCCTGTGGTGTCCCCAGAGCCAGGATGACCACTGATGTGTCACACAAGGCCAGCCCCGAGGATGGCCAGGAGAGCCTCCCCAACCCCAAAAAGACTTCTCTGGCTGATGGTTCAGGACCAGGGCCTGAACCAGGGACCAAAGCGAGCTCCCTCAACCACCGGCCAATGGTCATGGATGCAAGAGACAGTGCAGACCAGGGTGGGGAGCAGAAGGACAAGGAGAATCCTCGAACAGGACCCACTGAGCCCATGGACACGGGCGAGGCTGCCATTTGCCGCCCAGACTTGGAACGGACACCGTCCCTACTGCCAGGCCGCCTTCTGAGAGATCAGGGTCCTGAGAGCCGCCCAGCCGAGCTGTCCCTGGAGGAGCTGAGCATTAGTGCCCGGCAGCAGCCCACGCCACTCACATCAGCCCCAGTAGCACCCACTGCCAACGCCGGCCCCACCACTGCCTCAGGGGCCAGGGGCAGCAGCCACCCCGAGGAGCCACCCCCACAGCCCAGCCGCAAGAGAAAGCTCTTGGAGGACACAGAGTCTGGCAAGACACTCCTGCTGGACGCCTACCGTGTATGGCAGCAGGGCCAGAAGGGTGTGGCCTATGACCTGGGCCGCATTGAGAGGATCATGTCAGAGACCTACATGCTCATCAAGCAGGTGGGCAGGCAGGGAGATTGCCCGAGGGGTGTGTGTGTGTGCCAGTCCACAGACTGATCTGCTTGGCTTCTCCAGTAAGCCTATTCCTGGGTGTCCGATGTGCCAGGGCCTGCTGCTGGGGTGGGTTTAGATACCATGATCACTGCATCCCCACTGTGCAGCAGCATGGGGGGGAGGGGTATTCTTGAGGTTTTCTATGATGAAGCAGGCCATACATTTAGTTTAAAGCTCAACAGTGAGCTTTAAAATGTTTAAACTCAGCCTTTAGAAAAGCCTTATTGTTGGTCCAGCCCAGGGAGATAGAAGCCCCATGAAGGGAACTCTGGATACCTTTAGATCACTTCTTTACTTTGAGACGTCCTGTGGCTGCAGTGCCTTGAATGTGACCAGAAAGGCCATTGGCTTTCTCAATTTGCCGCCTTCTCCCGTCCCCACACTCTGCCCCATTAATAGAGACTGCACCAGTTGGCATTGAACAACATCTCCAACTTTTTTTTTAATCATTAAAAAATTGTTTTGGGTTTTTTTTAAGACATAGTCTTACTATATAGTTCATGAGCTTATTTTGTAGCACAGGCTGGCCTTGAACTTAATCTCCCAAATGCTGGGATTACAAGTGTGTGCTACCGTACCTAGCTTCTCTTTTGATTTTTTGAGACAGAGTCTCACTAAATTGCACAGACTGGGCTTGAATTTGAGATTTTCGATTAGCCTCCCCAAGTACTGGAATTACAGGTAATTCCCAGCCCAGCTACTTCTCCCTGCCCCCCTTTACTGTATAGTTACATACTCTTTTTTTTTCTATTTATGAGTATTCCCACAGAAAGAATCCCCAGAACTTCAGAGACCAGTGCAAATGGTGTGACCATTCCTGATACACAACTTTAAGAGATTACTTAAAGCACTGAGCATTACTTCCTTTTTTTTTTTTTTTTTTTTTTTGGTAGTGGGGATCAAACTCCTGACCCTGCGCTTGCCAGGCAGGTACTTATGCCACTGAGCTAAATCTCCGGCCCCTCCATTTGTTTTTGGTTGCTGATTACTTAAGTGCTGGTTCTTTCTTTGCCAGATGGCCAGAGCTTTTCTCTGCCATCCGTGCTCCCCTGACCTTGGTATAGCTATTGCTCTTAAGCCCTACCTGCTGCTCTGAGGAACCCCCACATCTCCCCAGTCTCATTCTGACCTCCCCATGTCTCAAACTCAGGATGCTTGGCACAGCCCAGATCTGCCCACCGCCCAGATCTAGACTTCCTACACAGCCCTCCATCCCATCCAGGCTCTAGCTCAGAAGATTCCTCCTATCAGAAGCTACCTAAAAGTAGTCAGGCTTCAGCTGAATTTGAAGGCTTGGTTGGGGTCTGAGTTCCCTCTGCCAACCTGAGCTCTTAAAGACACAACTTGACACAGAAATTAACCGGTGGTCAGAAGGGTTACTGGATCGCCTTGCCTGACACTCCACCTGGGAGACAGAATTGTGCCTCCTCACAGGAGTGCCAGGAGGATATAGTCACTAGTGGGTAATGCACTTCACAGGACTAAAGACCTCCCCATAGGCTGATTTCTGCTGCCTGAGGCACAAAGCTGGGAGGAGGGCAGGCACCCAGGCCTTCTGACCTTGGTCATCTCCTTGCTCAGGTGGATGAAGAGGCTGCACTGGAGCAGGCTGTGAAGTTCTGTCAGGTCCACCTTGGGGCTGCTGCCCAGAGACAGGTAAGCCTGACCCACACCTAGGCCCAGACAACAAGTCAAGCGCTGTGGTCGGTGGTGGCTAAGGGAGAGAGGACCATGAGGTGGCTGAACCTTGGGCTAGTGGTGGGTCCTTGAGAGACCCTAGATCCCAGCTGTCTTACATGTGAATACATAAGAGGTCTCCTCTCCCTGCTCCCTTTTCCATAGACAGGGAGATGCTCTCTAGCCCACTCACTGACTTCACCATGAAAGGTCCTTCTGTTCAGGACAAAGGTAGAGAAAATGATGGTTAGAGTCAGGCTGATCAAGAGCAAAGTGGAAGGGGAAGAAAGTAGAGATGTACCCACTGGAAGGAGGTATGTGGTAGGGGAATTTGAGGGTTTAGTCTAAGAGGGTGGTGGGAGTTTGATGTTTATTAGGGGAGGGCTGCAGAGTCACTGTTGGTTTGAGAGGATGGGGCTAGTACAGGGGCCAGGTGAGGATGGCAGGGCCCCAGGGATGGTGAGAGGGTGAATTGGCATGTTGGCATGTTGAGGAGGTGGCAGGATGGAGGTGGGGGTGAGGCCCTTTCTGGGAAGTACCTGGGAGAGGGCACCCAGCCAGGGTTAAGATTGGGTACTGTTGAGTCTGACTCTTACAAGGGAAAGGCTAAGGAGGCAGAAAGGTCAGGTGCCCCTTCCTAGTCCAGATCCTGAAGTGTGAGGAACCCTAGTGCAGGTACTCTTGAAGCCATTAGTGTGGACCCAAGGCCAGAAGATGCAAACAGGGCTATGCACTTCAGGAGGACCATAGTTGCAGGGGGAGGTTTGAGACAAGACAGAACAGTAAGTATCCAGGAAAGAATGTTCAGACAGCCACGGCCAGGCCAGCCAGGGTGGGGCCCACCAGGTACAGGAACACAGTGATGGGGAGGTCCTGGACCCATCCTGCCTCCTCCACCAGCCCAGTGTGAACCATGGCCACTCAGGGGAGAAAGCTGTTTCACACCACATAGGAAGCCACCCTTTCCCATTACTCATGTGAACTGGCAAGGCTGGGTTTAGTCTCATTTCTTAGCTGAGAAGACCAAAGCCAAAGGAGACCACTAGCTGCCAGGGTATGCACATATTGGGACTTGTGAGGGGTGGGTTGGCAGAGGTTTTTGTTGGGGACCCTTGAAAGATGGCCTGGTTGGTGGGGCTAACCAGTGCAAGGGAACTGGGATTCTTTTGGGTTGTCTGCTGCTGGGAACTGCAGGCCATGCCCCAGTGGGGGACCTCTTGGGATACAGAGCCCATGTGTAGGAGAGTCAACTTGATGGACCTGAAATCCCTTCCTGTTGGTATTCTGACCTTCTACTTGCTTTCTAGACCCCAGTGGGGCGGGGGCTCCCTGATACTGCCTCAGATTCTCTCACTCTGTGACTGGCCTGTGACTCCCTCCCTGGACCTGGAGTGACACTGCTGACGACTGGCTGCTTTGCCCTAGTCCTCTCCCTCGAGCCCAGTCTCAGGAGCATTTCCTGCTTCCCCATCTCCCAGTGCTGGTGCATTTTGTTCCCTTCTCCTGAGGGAAGCCAGGCATGGTAGTGTACACCTGTGAGCCTATAATTGCACCACTGAGGAGGCTGAGGCAGAAGGATTGCTGTGAGTTCAAAGCCAGTCTGAACTACATAGTGAGACCATGTTTCAAAAAAAAAAAATCTCTGGGGAAAGGTACCTAGAAGGCCCCACTCAAGTCCCCAACAGGCTTCCCTGTCAGCATATCCATGTCTCTGTGGGTGGATAGCCAAGGTCCCTCCTGGGAGTGGGGAATGCAGGGTGTTGTCTCAGGTCCCCTCCAGAGCCACCACCCCTTGGGGTCAGCAGGTGGGACAGTCACAGCTGTCCTGGACTCCTCTCTGACCAGCACCAGGTAGGAGGAAGCTATGTCTCTCTACATCACTTGCCTGGCCCCATGGGAAGCATCTGTTTTGCTCTTGGCGCATCCCAGTCACCATGGCAGACTTGCGCACACCTAGAGGGTGCTCTGGACATATTAGAGGGTCAGTGCAGTTACCTGTGGCTGGAACCCACTCCTAAGTGAGGACAGGGACATAGCACTGTACCTTCCCCAACGTGTGCCCATGCTGTCACCTGAGCTGCTGCAATACTCCCAGTACCTTCATGGGCCACCAGAGGACCGAGAGCCAGGCCTGTCCTGTGTATAGCACCAGTCTGGGGCTTACCCCAGACACCCACAACGTGGCCACGTGGAGCTGGGCAAAGGGCCAACCTGCCTGCCTCCCTCCTTCCCTCTCCCTTTTTTGACTTGCTGTAGAGTTCAGCCTGGCCTTGAACTCAGTATGTAATCCAGGCTGGCCTCAAACTTGCTACGATCCTTCTGTCTCAACCTCTCACAAGCTGGAATTACAAGTGTGCATCACCACACCCAGCTCAAGGGCATTTCAAGCCAGCAAACCTCAGGAAAAGCAGGTCATCAGTGGAAGTCAACAGAGATGCCCACCAGTGGGCATGTGACTGCTGCACTGGCAGGAATGGGGTTGGGGTCTTGCTTTTCCTGTGTGGGTGGCTCAGACTGTACCGTGGGCCTGGTGCTGGGGAGAGGATTAAAGGCTAGAGCTTGTCCCTCGGCTCTGCTGTGAAGACTGTTCCTACCTCACCTTTGAAGCACGTTTCTAGGTGCCATAGCTTTCATACCTGTCCCAGGAGGCCTGGGATTTTGGAGGGTGGGAGTGGTCCTACATGCCCTGAATATAACTTGTGGCAGAGGGAAATTTGCAAAGGAAGACTCTTGGGACCTCTGAGGGATCAGCTTATCTGCGAGCCAAAGGCCCATGGAGGGGCACTGTGTGGTCAAGCGGCAAAGAACCTGATTGGCCAAACAGGGTGGATGGGCAGCATCAGTCTCCATGGCTGTGGAGTCACAGCTGATCACAGTCCTGAGCTTGGGAAGTAAGACTTGCAGTGTTCCCTGGGGGACCTTCCCACTAGTGGTCCTTGGGGAGTTGCCCTCCCAAGATTGGGGCTCCTGCAGGCCCCAGGTTGGGCCCTTTACCCCAACACCTACAATCATGGCTGCATGTACTTTCAAGTTGGCCTCCTGGAATGAGGGGGAGACCAGCTGCAGGCCCTGAGTTCATTAATCACAGGCCAGATGTCTCCCAGAAAGGGGTGCTGGGTCCCCAGCTGTGTGCTAGCATCAGCCATGTCCTGAAAGAATGCCTCTGGATATTGCTGGCAGCATTGTGGGGCTTAAAGTGACACATTCAGGGTTGTGTTGGCACCCTGGGTCCAGATGGCAAATCCTGTTAAGCTAGTGTACATGAGGGGTCCTATGAGCTTAGAGCCCCCTGTCCTTGCTTCCCTCACGTCTCCTCTGTCTTCACAGGCTTCAGGGGACACACCCACCACCCCCAAGCACCTCAAGGACAGCCGAGAGACCTTCTTTCCTGCAGCTGTGGTTCCCACCACACCTGACCCTGTGCCAGCTGATGCTCCACAGAAGCCCAGTGACACCCACACCAAGCCTCGCCCTGCGCTGGCTGCTACCGCAGCCATCATTAGTTGTCCTCCCTCAGCATCTGTCTCCACCCTAGACCCATCCAAGGACTCAGGAACCCCTCAGCCAACCAGACCTGAGGCTACCCCCAACATGGCCTCTCTGGGCCCAGGTGAGTCCCATCCCAGTTCACCTGGTGGCATGAGACCCCTATATTCAGCTGTGCTAGAGGTGTACCCAGGCACTTACCACTAGCGAACATGGAGAATATGGGTAGAAGAGGGGTGGTGCCCTCCAGCATGGTGATCCAGCCTCACAGCTGGTCCATTTGTCAGACCCTAGCGACATCAGTCACCTCAGTTGGCACATCCTGCATCTATGCATCTACCCTAGTCCTGGCCCTTAACAGTGCTGGGGATTGAACCCAGGGTCTTATCCATGCCAGGCAAACTTCCTACCACTGAGCTACGTGTACCCCAGATCTCAGTTGCCTAGGTTGGCCTTCAACTTGCAGTCCTCCCGCCTCAGCCCCCTAAAGCAGAGCTGGGACTGGGGATATAGCTCAACAGTTTGAGCCCCACTACCAAAAAACGAATACATAGGGTTGGTAATGTGGCTCAGTACTCGAGTTCAATCCTTAGTATCATAATCATCATTATCATCATCATTCTGTAGGTCAGGTAAAAAAAGAGGAGGGAAACGAAGGCAGATAAGGCTCTCTGGTAAGCCTGGCAAAATACAAGACACCAGCTCCTGGCCTCAGTAATCCCTGGCAACCAGTTCTGCTCTGGGCCCATCACACACTCATGGGCAAGACAGACGGAAGCCAGCCAGAATAGGAGTAGGGGCCAGGTTAGTGGACTTGTAAAGAAAAATAGGCTGGGGTGCAGGTTGTATACAGGCTGGTGGGCTCCATTAGTGGGAGCCCTACTTCTTTCTAAAAGCCAGGGCCCACTGGAAGGGCAGCCTACTGGCAGGCCTGGCCAGGGCCTTTCCTTGGAGCAGGGGCCTGGAGGCAGCAGCACAGAGGCCAGTGAGTAGGAGAGAGATTAAGGCACCATCCCCTTCACTGGTGCTGGCACACCCCTAGATCTGCAGCTGTAACTACATCTGGGCTCGTCTCAGAAGCGTGCCCTGCAAGGCAGGAAGCCCTCCCGGATAATTCCCAGGATCTGGGTTCTGTGGCCAAGCTCTGAAGACCCTGTATTAGATACTACACAAACATTTCTTAAGTAGCTCACCTCTGTAGTTGGTGGCTCCACAGCAGACACCAGCCTGTGCCCCCGGGGACCACCCAGGGATAGATCAGCCTCCTTGGCCTGTGGTTTCAAGCCTTCCCCTGCTTCTCCTGCATTTTAGGGACCCGGCCTGTGTTCTTGCCTGAGGACCTGTGCTGGCCCACAGTCTGCGTGTCATTCCTGAAAGTTTGTTTGTTCTCCCAGTCCCAGTCCTATGACTGAGGATCGCTTCTGAGCCTGTTGCTTTCAACCATGTGACATGGGCTGGGTCATTTCGTGACCCATCTGAACAGTGGTGTACAATCCAGCAGGAGTGCCTGGCAGAAGGGCAGACTGGAGAACCCTTGGTCAGCCATCTGTCCCCACAGGCCACACTGCCGGGGTGGAGGCTGAGGCTGGAAGAGCCCCACTCAGCTCTTTGCCAGCTCCGGCATCAAGCGTGGGTTTTCATCTGGTGCTATCACAGGTTCCCTCAGGGAATCCTGAAAGCGTAAGAACCATCTAACCAAGTTGGTCACAATTGCACAGGCCGTGGCCATTTGTTTCCAGAAGGGTCTCTTGAAGTCCACAAGACAAAGCTGTTGAAAAAGTGTAGATGGTGATTGCACTGCCATGTTACCTGGGCTGTTCTCTCTCTGCCTCAGTTTCCTGCAGAGAGTGAATAAAGGAGCGATCATGGGCCTAGGGCAGCACTTAGCAGTAGGTCTGCACAGTGTTGGTGTGGGTTTGTTTGGTAGTAGTGATTTCAAAGTGCAGTGGTGATGAGGCCACGGCCTGAGTGAGTCGGTGTTGGTTTACTCGGTCCCACAAGGACCCAGCTCCCCTCCCTTCACTGTGGGACAGGGTGTCTTGCCCTCTACCTGCCCCTTGTTCCCGTTGTCTTGCAGTGTCTGAGGGCCAGGAATCCAGGCCTAGTCCTTACTCAGGGTTGCAGGCAGTTGCCATCAAGCCACTAGCTTGTCATTCAGGCTGCATGACAGCCTCAGGTCCTCAGTGGACATTGGCTAGAGGTTTCTCTTCTTCCCTGCGGGTCTCCCTATGGACAACCAAGTGTCCCCGTGTTGTGGCGAGTCAGTGATCCAGTAGAGCCTGAAGGAAGCCGCAGCCTCCATCCCTCTCCCTCCTTTGACTTTTTGGAAACCAGGTATTGCTGTGTACCTCAGGCAGGCCTTGCACTTGTAGTCCTCCTGCCTCAGCCTCCTGAGTGCGGAGATTACAGGTGTCTGCACTACAACCCCCAGCTAGAGTACAACCCCTCTCGTTACCTAATCTTAGAAAGGCTGACTGACCATTGCAGTTGGCCACATGCCATCCTGTGTGAGTTCAGGAGCAGAGCCTTGGGGTGGATGGGTACCAGCAGACGGGGTCAGCAGGGTACCTGAAGGCCGACCACCTTCAGTCCCTCTCTGCCTTGCCTACCCTACCTCAGACAGGCCCAGGCCCACAGTTCACATCCTTCTATCTTCTGTTGAAAGGGAAGAGTTTCTGTTTCCAAATGTATACTCTTCAGCCTAGAAAGTTGATCCTTTTTCAGTTTGTCTCCTCAAAACTACATTAAACGGCCTTTTGCCAAAATGAAACTCTTAAATGAGCTGACAACTGACAGTGTGTGCCCTCACCAGCCTGGCAGAGGGGCTCTGCCTCGGGCCCTAGCACCTGACCCCGCACACTCCCTGACTTCCACGCCTGCCTGCCTCAGAGCTTCTGTAGAACCAATAAGCAAAGAGCAGTTGGCCAGCCCTGCTGGAGCAGGTGACTTGGTGTCAGGGCCAGGCTGAAACAGGCATGTTCCCCCAGCCGCATCCTGCAACCTCCAGAACAGGAAGAGCCATCAGGAGGAAGGCACTGACCCTCAGTAAGGTCCGTGTTCCCCAGGCATGACGGGTTAGCGTGGCAGTGTGACTGGGGTCTGCTGCTTCCAGCGATGGTGGGGCCTGACTACAATAGTATCCAGTGACTAGAGGGTGATGACAGGATGTGTCAGCCTGAAGCCAAGGCTGTAACAGTGGCATATGAGGTTGGGAGTCAGGGCTGAGTGAGGACTGAGCCACCTGGAGGAGCACACATGAGGACAGATTCCTCCATGATGTCCCAAGGTACACACAAGAGATTCAAAATGGCAGCCACGGAAGAGCCCTGACAGGTCCCTCCCTAGCAGGCTGCCCCTCCCCCACAGAGAAGGTGGCCAGCAGTGTCTGGTCGTGGCTTGTCATGCCCATTGCATGCATCCCCAGTCCCCAGTGAAGGACTCACATTCCTGCCAGCCAGCATTGCCCAGGCCACGGCCCCACACAGCAGGTATACTTCCTCGGGGAGCTCAGAGCACCTCCCCAAGGGAGGCCCAGGCACTGCCTGCCCCTGGGCGATTTTCTCCCAGTGATGTCTGTCTCCTTGTTCTTTGGGTATCCACCCACCCCATGCCAGGGTCTGGTTCTGTGTGGAGCTGACTGTGCAGCTGATGGGCCAGGGCAGGGGCCCATTCCCCTGAGGGTGCAAGGCCTTCTAGGTAGGTAGAGCTGAGCAGGATGGGAAGGTGGAGAGGGGTCTCATGAGCACAGTTGAAGGGACAGAGTACCAACCACAGGATGGTCTTAAGAGGCCAGACAGGATGTAAGCCAGTGCCGGGCTCCCCTGGACACAGAGCTCAGGGATATCCAGCCCAGACCTGGTACCAGACCATGAGTCTGCCCTGGGAGAGGACAGTTGTCCTGTGGCCTGAGACACCTGGCCACCTGGTTTCTAGACATCACCTGAGGCCCTCTTCTGCAGGCTGGAGCCCTACTAGGTCCCAGTGGAGGCCTGGGTGCCCACAACACTGATGCTAAGTAGTGGCCTGGCAAGCAGCCACAGGTACAGCCATCACCCCTTGAGCCCAACTGTTCTTGGCACAACTGAGGCCAATTCCAGTCCCTGCCTCTTGCCAGGGAAGGAGTGGTCTGGCCTGGTAGGAGGGCATGGCACCTGCGTATGTTCCATCTACTTCGGTCACTGTTGGGTTCTGGTTACTCCTGGCAGCCAAGGGAAAGAGGAAACAGCCCCACGCACCCTCACAGCCATATGGTAGTGTTTTACCCCAGCCCATGGGCCGTGCAGTCTCAAGTGTGGCCTTTCCTGTGTGAGCTGTCCAGCTGTCTAGGGTAGGGAGGCCGTTAGGGAAACAGTGATGACCCAATGAAGAACACAGCTAGCCTGAATTTGGGGGTTCCAGGCAAGGCCCCCTAGAGTAACTCTCAAGTGGTGAGTCCAAGTCCAGTTTATTGAGCTGAGTCTTTTTATGTTTAGGGTAGGAGGTTGGTGGAATAGGCTTAGTCTGGGTGATGCAAAGTGGGGATGAGACTGGGGAGAATGACTGAGTACATGACTAGCAATGAGCGCCCTGACCTAGCAGGTGGGATGGATGTGTCCCAGCAGAGTAGGTATTGTGCCAGGGGGGTGGGTGCTGCAGGGTTAGGGTAGGGTGGGAGGCTGTGATTGTTCTTGGAGCTCAGGAACTAGGCACCTGATGGCAGGGGCCAGGGAGGATGCCATACCTATCAGAGACCCCCCACACCCAGCGTCTACCTGAAAGCTGAGTTTCCCGAAAGTATCAGCTTGACCCCTCTGTGCACTTGTCCCAGAAGAGTACCTCCTGGTCCCCAGGCCACTCCTATGGAGATAGACAACTGTCAGCCTAGGGTCCCCACATTGGCCATATTCCCTTGCCAGGGCACAACTGGGGACACAGGGCCTTTGCCCATGAGTGGACCGTGCCCTCTGGAGTGGGTGAGTTCATTACCTGTGCTGGCTTGTGTCCCCACAGAGGGAGAAAAGCTAGGAGGAGTGACAGAGGGTACCAGCTTTCCACCCCAGGAGCCACCGCACAGTCAGCAGGTGAAGACAGCCTCTGCTGGCCCTTCTGCAGAGCCACACTGCTGGCCAATAGAGCCTGCCCCCCAGACAGGCGCCGAGCCCACCTGCAGCCAAGGTAAGGCCCGTCTAGAGTGGCCCAGCATTGGCTCCCACAAGGCTGCATCACAGCCGGCAGCCAGGGTGGGCTTCCCTGCTGAGGCTGTGGGCCTGGGAGGCTAGCCCAGGTTAGGCTAGCCCAGGGTGGAGAGGAGGCGGGAAGAAAAGGTAGGAAGAAAAGGTAGGGTGGGCAGAGGAGCAAAGGAAGAACCCAGGCTGGAGTGCGGTGTGGACCTGTCCTCTACCACTGGCTTCTCAGAAGGATTCTGATGAGGCAGACGTCTTACTGGGGCCTCATGGCTGTCAGTGGAGCCCAGATGGGGCAGGAAAGCAGCAAGCATGGATAAGGAGGAGCTTGGGCCCTATCACTGAGGCATCCCCATGGGCAGCCAAGACAGAGCCTTGCCCCAGCCTCTGTCTAGCCTGTTCCCACCAGCATGCCACCCAGCCTGCTCCTCAGGGACTCCGCTGGCTAGGCCTCCTGCAGACCACTCAGGACAGCAGGACCTGGCGCCAGCCAGCAGAGACCAGGCTTGGGCTCTAAGCCCCACTCCTTTTAAAGCCATGGACTGCAGAGGAATGTGGAGCCCTGCCAGGGCAGCTGGGTTGCTCTCAACTTACACAGCTCCCTAGAGGCTGCTGGGCCCCAGAGCTGTAGCCTATGACTGCTCCAGCTGCCTCCATGCTCAAGCAAACATAGTCCCTCATTCACCCTGGAGTGTGAGAGGAAAATGGGTGCTCTGAGACCAGCTCAGTGACTGTACCTGGCTGAGTGACCAGCTCTGGGATTCTGGCCACTGTGTGGTACACAGGATGTGTGTCCTGGAATGATTTAGGGGAACATAATTCATGGAAGCACAATGCTGGGGAGCTCTGGGAAAGCTCAGGGAAACTCCCTTGTGTCTCAGGTCCTGAACTCCCAGAGTCCCAGCCCCAGCACCCCACAGTCCAGAGCCAGTATTGGGACCATTTGGGCCCAAGCTGCGCACTTGCTCAGGATGGAGGCCTGCAGGCCCAATGTGGCTGCATACCATTCTGTATGTGTAGTAAGGAGGAGGTGCTCTGGGCGCCTCTGTCTAACAGGGGAAACTGAGTTATGAGCAGGGGAGAGACAAGCAATCCCTGGAATCTGCAAGTGAAGCTCAGCCCCTGAGGTCTCTCCCCACAGCTACCAGCTCCAAGGTCTCCAGCACTGGGAGCACCCAGCCACCAGAGGGCCATCCTGGTAAGGTTGAGCCCAGCCGGGCCAAGTCCCGCCTCCTGCCCAACATGCCAAAACTGGTAATCCCCTCGGCCACCACCAAGTTCCCCCCTGAGATCACCGTGACACCACCCACCCCAACCCTGCTGTCACCCAAAGGCAGCATTTCGGAGGAAACCAAGCAGAAGTTGAAGGTGAACATGGGTGCCCTGCAAGAGGAACCAATTACAGGGAGCCTCGGGTGGGGACCTGGGTTACCTGGGAACCTGGGGCAGGGACTTGGGTTACTGGGGTGATGGGAGCCAGTTCAAGTTAAAGTCAAGAAGCCTGGGGCAGGGCCCCCTGACCTGTGCCCTGCCCTGTCTGCAGTCGGCCATCCTGTCTGCCCAGTCGGCCGCCAATGTGAGAAAGGAGAGCCTGTGCCAGCCGGCCCTGGAGGTCCTCGAGACGTCCAGCCAGGAATCCTCACTAGAGAGCGAGACGGATGAGGATGACGACTACATGGACATCTGAGGAAGGCCGGCAGAGCCCCGCAGCCACATCCTGGGAGACCAGCCAGGCCGGGAATGCCCCTGCAGCCTGGGCCCTGGGCGAAGCCAGAGGCCCACGTGGGGCACATTTCCCTGTTCAGTCCCTTGGCATCCTCCCTCCCCCATACAGGCTGTCCACACCCACCAGGTGGACCTCAGAGGCACAGGTGGCAGCAGCAGAGGTGGCAGCCCGTGTTAGGGCATGAGGATGGCTTGGTTTCGATCTTCACAGCAAGGCTGGCATCCTTTTCTATGAAATGTTGACTTTGTAAATGTGCCCACACCCAGCCCAGCCAGTCACATCCACAGCTGGACACCAGCATGAGCTGGGCTCCGCCTGGGTCCCAGTGGTGGCAGCATCTAGGGCCAGGCTTTCCCCACACCCTTTTTTGGTTTCTTTTCTAATAAAGATGTAACAGTAGTCTTTGCCTCTGCACACTCCAGGCTGGGAGAGGCTGGGGCCTGCCTCAAGGGGTGCTGTACCAGAGTTTCCGGACCTCTCAGCCCTCGGGCACCCAAGGTTATCAGCAGTCTGGGGTGCAGGGGGTATGTGGGGAGCAGGCCGTACCCCTGTGGTAAAGCTGGAGCTGGACTGTGAAGGGCGTCAGGGGCACCCCCAGAGCTCACGGAGTGCAGGTAGGTGGGGTGCTTAGGGGAAGTAGGGCTAAGTGTGCTGAGGGGCCGGCAATGGACACTGTGGGGACAGTAAGGAGGGGACGGGTGGTGACACACCTACAGTTGCAGCTATTCTGGCTGCTGAGGCAGAAGGATCATAAATTGAATGCTAAATTCTCAGCGAGGCCTTGTCTCAAAAAACAAAGGTGCCAGGGATTTAACACAGTGGTACCGCACTCGCTTCACAAGCATGAGGCCTTGGGTGTGCTCCCTGGCACCAAACCAACACAATGCAAGGACCACAGCCTCAGAGCTTTCAGAAATAAACACTGGCTTGACTGAAGGAAAAAAAAATCAACCTAGGCTCTCTGCACAGCAAAAAAATGGGGTTTTAAAAAAATAGGGCTGGGGCCGTAGCTCAGTAGTGAAACAGTTGCCTAGGGTGTGCAGATCCTCAGTTCTCTACCCAGTGGGCAGGGATGGAAGGTAGGGGCTTAATTCCCACATTGCCCATCACACTCTCCCGCAGCAGTGTCTGCCCCAGAAGTGTGGCAGCAGGGTCTCACAAGTCACTTAGCTGACCAAGCTGGCTCCAACTTGTGGTCTGTCTCAGCTTCCCAGAGTGCTGGGATTATAGACACTAACCCATCTTAAGAATTGTAATGATGGGCATGGTGGCACATGCCTGTAATCAGAGCACTAGAGCACACAGGAAGCTGAGGCAGGAGTGTTACAGGCAGCTGAGTTAGAAATATTAGAGGCAGTCAGGGCTGAGCCGGTGCAGAAGACCGGATACCCTGCAGCCTTGGAAGAGACGGACACTCCTGCTGTGGGCCAGGTCTCAAGACAAAAGACAAAGCAAATACAACCATATCCTAAGGATCCACAGTCCAAATACTTGCCTGTCACCCTGGGGAAGTCGGGAGTCAGCGTCCCAGGCCCCTACAGGAAGTCACTGCTGTTAAGCATCCTGCTTACTATGTGACCGGCGCCCCCATTTGTTCCTGAATTAATCAATTTTACCTGAGCAGTTAATCATCTTGGTTGACCATAGTTCTGTCCCATCTTATGCCCACTTGTGAGTTCCCATTTTTTCCCACCTTGGGCCTGTCTAACTCTAACCTCGTGACTACACCCTATAAGTCACTAGAAAAGACAGTCTTTGGCAAGCTGCTCAGGACCCCTTCTGTCCCTCACAGTCTTCCTTTCTCTCAAATATATTCTGTTCTTAACTTCCGTCGTGCCTCAGAGTCTTCCTTTCTCTCAATAAATATGTTCTGTTCTTAACTTTTGTTGTGCCTAACATTCATTCTTTGATTTTAGAAAGTAACTCATAACAGACATGGTAGGAGTTTCATTCCCCTGTATCAAGAGGATCATGAATTCAAAGACATCCTGGCCTAGAGTGAGACCCTGTATCAAAAAAACAAGACTTTTTTTTTGGCCAGTCATGGTGATACATGCCTGTAATTCTTTACATTCAGGAGGCTGAGGCAGGAGGATCACCACAAACTTGAAGCCAGCCTAGGCTACGTAGTGACTTCAAGACTACCCTGGTGTACATAACAAGATCCTATCTCAAAAATTTAAAAAATATTTTTAAATTAATACAGCATTAAGCCTGTGACGCTGGCCCTCAGCCTTGTGCCCCTCGTGTGCTCGACACTTGCTTACCATCCCAGGAAAAAAAGCATTAGTGACTGGGTGCCACCCTGGGTTCCCATCCCAGGGCATTTGGAATCAGAGACGTAGCCTGGGACGGATCCTGGCTGACATCTGGAGGACCAAGAAATTAACAGGCACTCAGCCAACGCCTGTTCTCCCCGCCTGTGGGGGAGGGGGCGCTCAGTCCCGGACCTGGGGCGACCTTCAACCTTCGGGATCACCTGGGGCTGCTTCCTGCCCGGGACTTCAGGACCCCCTCCCACAGAGGTGCCTGAGGTTAAGGGACTTTCTTCCCTCTGGCAGGCGAGGGTCCTGCAGATTCCACCAGGTGTTTCTGTGGCAGGAGGGTGGAGGTGGGGCTCCCCCAGGAGCAGCTCTGCGTGGGAGCCCATTCCAATCTCCCCCACCACAGGCTTCCTTTGGGGTGCTCATTAGGAGCTGCCCTGTGGGGCTGTACTCACGGGAGCCCCACAGGTGGCCACAGCAACTAGGCAAGAGAAGTCCCAACCAGGCAGGTCCAGGAGAACACTGGGCTGACCACCTGCGGTTACCGAATGTGACCTCTTAGGACACCTTGAGAAGCTGCAACTGGGAAGGGACACCTGTCTGCCCTGATGTCCAACTTACTTGGCCACAGAGGTTCCCAGGAGCCACCAAGGGGCTGACTTGGCCCCTGCTTTCCCTTAGGGTTTCAATTTCCAGTTCTGCATGAGGGTTAAGGAAGGGAACTCAGAAGAGATTATTCAGATTCTACACAAAGACGGGCGGGGACGCTGCAGAGACTTTAGACCGTGAGTGAGGCGCTGGGGCATTGTGGCTGAGTTCCCCACAGCCTGTGAGTGGCGGCCTATCTCTGGACCTAGGATCTTCCCTCCACTCATCTTCCTCCTTCCAGTAGGGATCCCCGCTGAGCCACGTGGGGCCAAGGACACACTTTGCTCTGCCAGGGTGTGACTTGACAGCTCCAGTCCTTTGAGATCACCCACACACTACACACGCCCTGGGTGGGTCCCGGCCTCCTTGCGCAGGGGGCGGAGGGGAGGTATTGGCAACACTCCCTCCCAGTGGGAAGCCAGGATTGAGGATGTAAGATCTGACCCCAGGGCACAGGGGCTGGAATCCTGCGGGTTTCGCAGCCGCCCTTCTCACCGACCTAGCAGCATCCCATCCCCTGCACGAGTCCCGCCCTGCAGGTCCAGACTGCGCTGAGACCCAGGTCCCTGCTACAGCCTGTAGACACCCAGCTCATCACGTGCCAAAGGCCTTCAGCCGGAGGCTCCAGCCCCCTTTACCCTTGCACCGGGTCCCGGGGCAGAGGTTCGGCCCCCTCCCCCATATCCCCTGCTGTCGGGCAAAGAATGTGCTAACGGGGCAGGTCAGACCCTGCTGGCCCACAAAGGCACCTGTGGACTTTGAGAGGGTTCGGAGCGGGGAGGGGCGGAGAGGGGCGGTGCCGCAGAGCTCCAGGCTGGCAGGCGGGGCCAGCCCAGCACTGGGGAGTGTGTGCGTCAGTCCGTCAGTCCGCTGCCTCCGAGCGAGCCACTGCACTGCTGACTGCAGACACAGGCCTCACTATGAAGCTGGCCCTCCTGCCCTGGGTCCTGCTGCTGTTTGCGACAGTCCCCGGCCCAGGTCCCAGGCCCACAGCAGGTATGCCCCCATCCTGCCCTTATGTCCATCCGTCTGATCAGCCAGGCCCAGGGCAGACACCCCTCTGGGCTCAGCCTCTGTCCATCTGTTAGGCCATCTGTGGCTGTACAGGGGGTAGTGGGAAGGAAGTCTGAGGCCACAGGGTCAAGGGCCCTGCAGCAGGGACAGGAAGTCTGAGCTGAGCCCTCCCTACACCCACTGGGGGCTGGGAGGCCTTCACTGCCCGGGAGGGAGGCAAGGTGGACCAGCAGAGCCTTTGGGCTACACCCAAGCACCAGTGGAGGGTGTGACTGCATATAGGCACCCCTCTCCCCGTTCCCCAGCCCATCCCTAGGCAGGATAATGGGTCCTCGTCAGGGTAGAACTGAACTCTAGAAAGTCTAGGAGAAGGCCTGAGCTCCAAAACTGAGACCCCAGCCCCAGGCTAAGCTGGGCGTCACCAACCCCGTCCCCCATCTTCCATTTTGCAGGGAAATGTCACCACCATTCTCCTGCCCCTTTGATTTTACTTAACTGGCATTTCCAAGCCTCTTCCCTGCAGCCCATGAGCCATCACATCCTTGGCCAATAAATATTTATTGCCTATCTTAAGTGCCAGGCACTGCACTTAGTGAAACAGGCCCACAGGAGTGTCTCAGACCCAGGCCCGGGGCCAAGCAGGATGTGTCTGAGTGCTCAACCTCCACTACTATCTCCTCTCTCCAGTGCCACAGGGACAGATATCCTGAAAATAGGGCTGTGCCACAGGTCCCCCTGGCCCTTGAAAGAAGGGTTGGGCCCGATTTCCACAGCTCACTGCGGCAGACTCCCGCTCACCCTTTCCTCCTTGCTGGGATCCCTGCTGCGAATACCACTGCCCAACTCCCACCCCGGGCCCCCCCGAAAAGAATGGAACATCAAACCTGGCGTGCTACGCATCTATAATTCAGCACTTTGGGAAGCTGGGGTCTGCAAAGTCAAGCTCAGCCTGGGCAACTTGGACACTGTCAGGAAGGAAGGAAGGAAGGAAGGAAGGGAGGAAAGGACAGAGAGAGAAAAAGGGCTTGGAAAATAGCTCAGTGAAATCCCCGGTAACTAAACAAAACATAAAAAGGAATATCCTTGGCCTTCTCCCCAAAAGGGAGGCCCTATGGGATTCAATTATTGCCCCCTGGGAGAATGAGATGGGTCAAATTCAGCAGGGTACCATTTATTTTTTCCCCCTTTTTTTGTCTTTTTTTTGGTCTTTTTGAGACAAGGTTTTACTATGCAGTTCAGGCTGGCCTTGAATTCGCTTGTAGCCCAAGCTGGCTTCAAACTCACAGGGATTCTCCTGTCTCAGCCTCCCAACTGCTGGGATTACAGGCATGCACCACCACATCCTGCATGGCACCATTCTTTCCCAGATGTTGACTGGGACACTTAGCCAATACCTGAGCTATAGGATTTGGTGGCTAACAGTCCATCAAGTTCTGGGGCAACTCCTAGCTTGGCTGGTTGAATGACTCAGGCATTTTCCCTTATCTTACCACATTCTAGCCACACACTAGATTGATTATCTTTGCCAAGACTGACCACGGCCTTTTTCCACTGTGTCTGTGTGGTGGCCCAGACAAATCCAACCAGCGTTCTCCTGGGAAAAGGACTCTGGGAGAGTGGAGATGGGCCCTGCACACGGGGAGGGCACCCAGCACGCTTTTGGGTCAAGTGCTCAGGGCTGTCTTCTCCAGGTGCTCCGAGCAGCTGTTCTCTACGCTGTGGAGAACAGAATGGAACCTGCTCCTGCCATCCAACCTGCTCGGGCCTTGGCACCTGCTGTCCAGACTTCCGTGATTTCTGCCTGGAGGTCTCACCCTTCTCAGGCTCCATGATGGGCGGCAAGGACTTTGTGGTGCGCCATTTTAAGTGGTTCGCCCGCACAGAAGGCGTGATCTGCAGGTGGGAGTCCTGAGGGGCTGGGCCACCTGGGTCCCCATACTCCCTGCACTCCCAGCCCCATGCATGAAAGGGGCCTGGACCTTCTGGTTGGATGAGTAACCCCAACCCTGTCACCAGGGACTTGCAGGAGGGCACAGTGACAGCTAGCTAAGTGGGTCCCCTGCAGAAAAGTTGGAAGACTCAGGCTTTGAAAGGGTCAGCTCACATCAGCTCAGCCACTCCGGCCACCTCTGCACCCTCAGATTTAAGGAGAGTATCCAGATCCTTGGCCACGTGGACTCCTTGGGGCAAGTGCACTGCGTGTCACCCTTGCTCTATGAGACTGGCCGCATCCCTTTCACCATCTCAATGGACAATGGCGGCACCTTCCTGCGTGCAGGCACCTGGCTGGCTGGTGAGCCCCCATGCAGCCAAGCCAGTTCAGTCTGTGGGCCCCAGACTCCACCTTCCGTGGGCCCTGGTTCCCACCCAAAGTCTGAGCCCGTGGGGACTTTCCCCAGTGGTAATCTATGCACAGAGACCTGGCCCACTCACCTGCTCCTCTGGCAGAACCAGTCCCTTGGGTGGGAGCCTTCTCAGCTCATTACCCAGCCCCTTTGCTGAAGTGCCAACCCAGAGGAAGTACAGACTGCAGGGCCTGGTAGGCCTCTGCTTGCTGCTCAGCTCGCCCAGATCGGGGCCCTACTTCTCCCAGCCCTGGTGTTCTTTTCTCCCTGGGCTTTGGTAGAACCCATAATCCAGCTGATGTGATAATGCTTTGTCCTTGGGAGGCCCCACCCCCACACCAGGGCCCCCTTCGCCTGGCACCGAGGCCTTCACCCACCTCTCACCTGTCCCTGCCTAGTACATCCTAACAAAGTGTCACAGTCAGAGAAGGGCCAACTGGTGAATGAGACCCGCTGGCAATACTACGGCACCCCAGGCACCACCACAGGGAACCTCAGTGTCACCTGGGACACCTCAGTGCTGTCCACGCAGACCGTCAACATTGAGCTGTGGGGCTACGAGGAGACAGGTGAGGCCAGCCCCGGGCTGGTAGAAGCATCAGGACGTTCGGAGTCTGAGAGATGGGAGAAAGAGAGCCCCAGGTGTGTGAGGAGGGCGGAGCAGGGATGGAAACTCCCAGATAGAGAGGGAATGAGGAAAATTCCAGGGAGGAACTGGGGCTCTGGAGCAAGCAATGTGCAGCTAGGGAGGAGAACAGCAGGAGGTCCCTAAGACCCAGCACGGGGAGGGGCATGGAGATGACTGGCTGTTTGGGGCCCCAGGAGGTGGTCCAGTAGGAGGTTTGGGTGCCGGAGACTGGGGTGTGGAGGGGAGGTGGTAGTCACCCAAGCCTGGGGGTTTAGATGGTTTGGCTTGGGATAGGAGACTTGTGCACTTCGTCTAGGTCTGTTGATTGACCTTCTGTCCGTCTGTCAGGCTGCTCCTTGCTAGAGACTGGGGCCAGCCCTGTCTCCTGCTTCAGGGGTCCTCAGAGGGTCCTAGGATTTACCAAGCCTTCTCTTCCTCAGGGATACCGTACTCAGGAAACTGGACAGCAAAGTGGTCGTATCTGTACTCTCTGGCCAGAGGCGCCCCCAACTCTGGCTTCTTTACTTTCATTCCCGAACCTGCACTTGCCTCCTACCAGAAATGGAGAGTGGGTGCGCTGCGGATCACTGCCAGCAAACACTACGAAGGCGAGAAGTAAGGGCCACCCTGCAGAGGGTGGGCTGGGGGGTCTGCCTGGAGACCTCCGTGCTTGCTAGTGAAGCCCCAGCCAGGGAGAGCCAACAGGGCTGTGTGGTATGGGCCAGCCCTTAGCTGCTGCATCACCACTGCTTCAGGGATGTGCTGGCAATCTGGACCAATGAGCACGCACTGGCTTGGCACCTGGGAGATGACTTCCGGAAAGACTCTGTGAGCTGGGCCCGTGCACAGTGCCTGGACTGGGAGAAGCTGGAAGACGAGCTGCCCGACTTCCTAAAGGAGCTGCCCGACTGCCCTTGCAACCTGGTCCAGGCCCGGGCTGACACTGGCCGCTTCTTCGTAAGCTCCTGTAACCATTAAGGCCCAGGAGGGGGGAGGGACAGGAAGGGCCAGCCTCTCCACTGAGGCAGACAAAGGTCTTCCGGAGGTGAAGGTTGGGGTGTACGGTCCCGCAGTGTTGGTTCCCAGGGAATGAGGGGATGTAGCATCCAGGTGACAGCACCTCCTACTCTGCAGACGGACTATGGCTGTGACATTGAGCAGAACAGTACTTGCACCTACCACCCGGGGGCTGTGCACTGTGTACGCTCTGTGCAGGCCAGGTGAGCCACGGGGCTGGGGACGGGAAAGAGGGCGGAGGCCAGGACAGGCTCCCGCCATGCTCTGACTTGCCCTCGTCCCCAGCCCCAGGTACGCCTCGGGCCAGCAGTGCTGCTACAGGGAAGACGGTTCTCAGCTCCTGACCGCCGACTCCATTGGCGGCAGCACACCCGACCGTGGTCACGACTGGGGCGCACCTCCTTACCGCACGCCACCCCGTGTGCCCACCTTGTCCCACTGGCTCTACGATGTCATGAGCTTCTACTACTGCTGCCTCTGGGCACCCGAGTGCTCCCGATACATGCAGCGGCGGCCTTCCAGTGACTGCCGCACCTACCGTCCCCCGAGCCTGGGTGGGTACCAGCCTGGCATCGGCCCCAGGGAGGGTCAGATAGGGCCCAGGGTGGGGGAACCACTACCTGACCCTCTACTCTCACCCCAGCCTCTGTCTTCGGGGATCCCCACTTCGTCACCTTCGACGGCACCAACTTCACGTTCAATGGGCGCGGCGAGTACGTGCTGTTGGAGGGGGAGGCCGACGGGAAGGACCTGAGGGTTCAGGCAAGGGCCGAGCCTGCGACAATGACCAATGGTAAGGCTGAGGTCCTGTGGGTGCTGGGTGGCCCCGCGTCATCTGGGGTAGGAGGCAGGGGACGAGGTGACCCTGTTCTGCGTCACCCACCCCACCAGGCACCCAGGCCCGTGGCACGGGGCTGACGGCCGTGGTAGTACAGGAGGACAGCTCGGACGTGGTGGAAGCCCGGCTGGCTGGTGAGCCTGGGGTCCTGGAGGTGCTGCTAAATTCCGAGGTGCTCAGCTTCGCCGAGCAGAGCTGGATGGACCTGAAGGGTGAGTGGCAGGGTCAGCAGGCTGCCCAGTGGCTAGTCCCTGGTACAGCATGGGTGGCCAGCTAAATCAGGACCCTCGCCTGAGGTCTGACCCTAATACCTTCTCAACTCCAGAGATGCCCATGTCACACCCCACGGCCTGCTCAGAGCTTCAAGGAACCAGGACTGTGGGGTGGGTCCTTGCTACAACCCAGGAGAGCCCAGGGAGCATCATAATGGGACTCTGGCCAGTACGGCTTCGCTCCCGGCCTGTGGTCCCTTGTCCCATCCATAAAACCCACTGCAGGGAAGCCAGCCCTGCAGGACTAAGATTGCAGCCTGGAAATGACAGCCAGGAGTGGCAGCTCCAGGGTCCGAACCCCTTGCCATGGCTGTGCTACCTCAGGGAACTGAATGAATGAAATGGTCCCCAGAAGGTGTCGGGGGGGGGCTGAATATGCAGAGGCCTCGGCATGGGTGTCTTGGCAGAGTCTGCGCATCTTGGATCCATCTGAGGTCCCAGGGAAAGCACAGCTGGGGTGGGGTAGGGGGTGGGAGAAGATCATAGGTAATGAGTTGACCTTGGGGGTGCCCTCCCTTCTCCCCACCTGCTCCTGGAGCTGCTTCAGAGGTTGGGGGCCACCAAGGAGATACTCCTGACCCATCTCCACCTATGCCCAGGCTTGTTCCTGTCAGTAGCTGGTGAGGACAAAGTATCAATCATGTTGTCATCTGGGGCTGGCCTGGAGGTTAGCATACAGGGCCCTTTCCTGAGTGTGGCTGTGCTGCTACCTGAGAAGTTCCAGAACCACACCCGTGGCCTCCTTGGGACGCTCAATGACAACCCTGCTGATGATTTCACCCTGAGAAGCGGGACGGTCCTGCCCCCGAATGCCAGTGCCCAGGAGCTGTTCCAGTTTGGGGCTGAATGTGAGTGACCCATGGAATACGCTGGGCAGAGTGGGTCGTGGGGAGGTGGAGCATCACTGGGAGGAGGCCTGAGGGTCAGGGGGAGACCCCAGGCCCTCGTCCAGCATTCAGAGCTGTGCCCCCCAAGTCTGCTGTCCATCTTCCCAGGGGCTGTGCACAACAGCTCCACCCTGTTCACCTATGACTCCTGGTCGTTGGTCCACAACTTCCTGTACCGACCAAAGCACGACACCACCTTCAAGCCCCTCTTCTCCGACGAGATTGTCCTCAGCCCTGACCAGGCAGAAGAGGTAGCCAAGCTGTGTGGGGACGACCATTTCTGCAAGTTTGATGTGGCGGTCACTGGGAACCTGAGCATGGGCAGTGTGACACGGGCGGCCCACCAGATGCACCACGAACGCCTCCGAAGCCTGCAGCCTGGTGAGGGTTGGGGAGGGGACGCGCACCTCGCACTGGGACGGGGTCCTCCAGGCTGGCCAGTAGCATGCAGCGGCCAGCAGCTCAGACCTGTCATCTGCGCTCCACCCCGTCCCAGTGGTGTCGTGTGGCTGGCTGGCTGCACCTGCCAACGGACACAAGGAAGATTTCAAGTACCTGATGGGCTCCACCATCCGCTTCCACTGTGAGAGTGGCTACAGCTTAGCCGGAGCAGACACCAGCACCTGCCAGGCTGACGGCACCTGGTCTGCACCCACCCCGCAGTGTCAGTTAGGTGAGGATGTCCCCTCCCCATCCCCAGCCCTGCTGCTGCTGCGTGCCTGCACGTCCGACACACCCTCAGCACCTTTGCCCCCTGGCCAGGACGGAGCCACACGGTGCTACTGAGCATCATCTTCGGGGGCCTGGCAGTCGTGGCGCTGGTCACTGTCATCTGCTTGCTGCTGCGCCGCAGGAAGAGCACCATGTGAGACCCCATCCAGGTGGAGGGCCCCACCCCGTGGGTCCCCCAGTCGCTGCCCCTCTCCAGCCCTCTCGGGACTCCGGGGCGGCCGGTGGTTAATACGCATGCGACAAACTGCATCTCTGTTTCAGGAGCCTGTGGAGTTCACATCCCTGAGACCAGAGCACGCTCGGGTAGCAACACAGACAGGTTCATGTCGGAGCCAAGACCCAGCCTCCCAGGAGAAGGCTGTACTTACCAACCACACTGTGGTCCCAGGACCCCTAGGACCCGGCACCCAGTACCTGGGATTTTAATTCCTATGGGCCCAGACCCAGTGCCTGATCTCATCTCGGCCCTGAGGCACAGTACCTGCACCTTGCTTTGTTCCCCATATTACTTAAGGCCACATAATTCCTTAGACCTGAGACACCACACTCGGGAATTCTAATAGCTGTGTCTTGGGCCCTAATGCATCTGCGTCAGAAACTCAGATTCCATACCTCACTCCCCGTGGCCTGATGGCAGTGACTCTGATCCCTGACAGACTGAGACCTATCCCCCTCCGTCCTGTGGGGCCCCTACTGCCAAGGTGCCTTGGCTCCTGCACCCTCCCGTCCAGCCTAAGACCCCAGGTGGACCCAGCCGCAGGGCAAGGAGATGCCTTAGCACCCCCAGAGGAGCAAGGACTGCAGGAATGGAAAGAGCCAGGCTCTACGCTCCAGGCTTACATTTCTACCTCTTCTGGAACGTTGCTTGACAACGCCCCTCTGTCTGTATGAGGAGAAAACAAGCTTCCCGTGTCCTTTCCTGGTGTCCTGGCTGTCATTCTGCACCTCTCTGGAGAATCACCCGCCCTGCGCCCTCTGAGTCCTGCCTGCTTCATCTCCCTTGGGCCCTGAGGTGCCGCCCAACCTCTCT
>PVJX010007162.1:0-72776 GCA_004027295.1 Dolichotis patagonum | reverse complement strand
CGGCTGAGACATCATGGTAACCATTGTAGATCACCTTGTATTGTGGTGTTATATGACTTTTTTGCTTCATGGTTTTCTAGGAATTGTTTTGTTTTGTCTTGCTTTGTTTTGTTTTTCCCTCTAATACAGAAAGGATAGATATACATGTAGAGATCCATGCATATGTAGCGCTTATAAACAGTTTACAAGAACCAACCATATAACATGTTGAAATGAACAACTACTTTGAAGAAAAAGAGACACTACAGTACCCAGTGCTGAATCTGTAATGTCATGATGTGAAATCCAGCAATACTATCATTCTTTGTTCAAAGTCATTTTAGCTTGTTTTGTTTTGTTTAAGTTCAACACACATGAAGGTATGGACAGCTGTTTTGAAGAAAATGAGAGACACTATGACAGCCATTCTTTGCATCCCTATTGTCTGGTCTTGAAGACCTGAAATGCCTTCCTCATCCTGTTCAGATCAGTTCCATACTATGTTGTTTCATGTGAATTCCCTGTATGTGACAATATGGACAACTATTTGGAAGAAAACAAGAGTCAATAAGATAGAGAGTGAATATCTCCGATTGTCTAGCTTTGAAATTTATGTCTTTTACATTGCTTTCTTCTGACCCACTTTGTTCATTTTGTTGTGTTTAATTTTACCCTTTTGATATAATTGCATGTATGTTTAAGTGTGTAAGATGGATGACCATATTGCTGTTTTTGTCAGATTGTGGAGCAGAACTGTTAACAGACTCACTATTTGAATGTCTACTTTGCATTCTTTAATTTTGTAATTTGAACAAATATTTCCAAGATGTCAGTATGTAATTTGTCAAGTAATGATTTCTTAGTGTTTTTTTTGTTTTTCTTTTCCTTTTTTCCTTGGAATTCTGTATTGTTGCTACTTTTTATTGTTTTGTTTGTTTTCTCTTTAAATAAAGTTAAAAATTTTGTCAATTCGATAAATGAAAATAGCACCTCATTTTAATTTACATTTCTCTGTACAATTATATTATTAAAATGTATGCATTGACAAATGTTTACATTTTGTGAATAAATCTATTCAAGTCCTTTAATGAATTCTTTAATGGGGGTCTGAGTGTTTCTCCTGTTGATCTAAAAAATCTGTGTCTATTGTTTTATAAAGAATATTTTCCTAATTTGTGTTGGCTTTTTGAAATCTTCCTGTGTGTAAATTTTTACATTTTTATGAGTTTACTCCCTTAATCTTTCTCTTTGTGCTATCGTCCATTAATTTTATGTTTAAAAATTCTTCTTGAATTCTGACAGCAGTTAAATATTCATTTTTCCTCAATTCCTATGTTTTAAAAAGTTTTACATTTAACTATTTAATCCAACTGTAACTTGTTCTGGCTAAACGTATCAGAGTGGTATGTAAAGCTACTTTCTTTCCAAATAGTTCATAGCCCAGCAATCTTAACTCCCCGATTCACTGGTCTTTTTACTTGCTTAGCATATAGCGGTACTCACGAGCTATAAATGCACCTAAAAATATGCACCTGTCATTTTTAAAGAGGTGTTTTAAAGTTATGAATATGATGTATGAATTGGAGGTCATTTCAAGCTGATTTTGTAAGGGAAAACAGAGTCCCAGCACAGTGGACGGTGCATTAGAAATAAAAGGATGATGAAAAATTTCTTCTTTGGAACTGAACCTTTATTCTTATGACTCTGCCTTTTCACCTTTAAAACTGTGTAACTGCACAAAGCTACCTGCACACATTTATTTTCAAAATTTATTCCATACCCCAGCAATTATATCCTCTAGAGTTTGTTTCTTGCTTGTTGAGTTCCATCTGTGGACTCTGTTTCCTGTACCAATCTGTTCAAATACAGTAAGATATTTTGCCACGTAGGAGGAGATCCTTTCTTCAGTATATTTTTTACATGTTTTTCTTTGATAATTTCTGCCTGTTTATTTTTAAAACTTTCTGATATTTTTGTTTTGGAACAAATAACCTAAAGTTGAGGTTTACATATTTCCAGAAAGTTACAACTGAAATTTTTTTAAGCATATAAATAGCACTTGTTCTCTTTATCTTAAAATTTTCTTTACATTACAATGTAACTTTATTAATTTTTTACTTTTTAATTTCCAAACTTTCCAGAGATCACATAATTTTTATTTCATAGTAGTAACTCTCTGAAACATTTTTCAAATGTATTATTATATTGTTTTTCAATTACTTAATTTTATTTTTAGTCTTTCTGCATCACATTTTTAGGATGTCTCATATAGAATATGAATCAATTTTATCTTTCAAATCCGCAAATCTTAGGTTTCTAATAATAAAGGTATTTACTCACTTAAATCAAAATTAATATGTTTGACTTTACTTTGCCATTTTGTTCTATGCTTCTGGACCTTTTTGATGTGTATTTCTTTTCTCATTTCTCTACGTGTCAGAATGAACTTTGTTTCTTTTTGCCCTTTATGTTTGTGGAAGTTGAGGTGCTGGAGATGCAGCTCAGCAGTACAGCACTTGCCTGGCAAGTCCAAGGTCCTGAGTTTGATTCCCAGTGCCAACAAACAAACAAACAAACATGCCACAGAAATGTTTTTGAAAGTTGAAACTCTGATTTTTAAACATTATATTCATTAAATATACATATAATATAAACTTCTATCATTTACAAAGTTCAAAACAAAACTCTTAATTCATGATTCCCTTCATTAAGACAAGTAATTTTTAAAATACATGGAAAATCTCCTTTTCCAGCCCTTTTCCTTGTCATTATTGATTAATCATATATTATATATGCAGTCTTCCTGTCATCTAGCTATTTCTCAAAATATTTCTTTGCAAAATTCTAATTTCTACTTTGTAACCACAGCTAGCATAGTAATTTCTATTAAAATATTGTAGGGTTAATGCAAATTATAATGTATTGGGTACTTTACCTAATTTTCTATGTAGTCTTTATAGAAACCTTAATAGGATTCATTTGGAGGTCTCTCTGTGTCCTGTGCCTTGACAACAGTGGTGGCGAACCTACCTCTTGCACGCCACAGCCAGCTGTTTGTATCGCTGAAAGTTCTAAAAGGTTTGCTATCACTGCTGGGCCTCATTTAATAGTTCACCATTGGTTTATTTTACACTATCTTAGGGTCCCTGATTTTTATTCATCTCAGTCACCTGGAACATTAAGGACTAATTGATTCTCTGTCTCCAAGGAGGATGTGAATGTCTTACTGTCTGAGACCTTGCATATCTTAGTATGTCTTTATGACATTTTTCTATCTGAATTATGTCCTATTTTAACAATCTAGTTCTTTGAAACTGTCATGGAGAAGACATGTAGAATGCTAGCCAGGAATGTGCCTCTCAGTCTACCCATTCCCACTGGCAGGAATTCCATTTCTCTTCAATACAGGCTTTTTACTGCTCCTTAATTTAAAATCGGAGTGCCAGTTTTAAACTTGCTGGTATATTTATGGCACTTTATTTGGAAGTTCTTAGGAAGCATGTTTGGTCTCCTGTCATGTTAAGTGGGAAATCAGTATGGATTTTGTAAATATGCTTTCTCTATTCATGGCAGTCGTTCTTTCTTTCAACTTTGCATCCTTAACAAATTTTAGCCCACTTTTATTTTTGTAATTCCCTGTGGGTCAGTGCCAGGCCTGAGCCCATGGCATTGAACTGAAGTCCTCGGTCCAGATTGTCAACCTCTTAACTCACATTCTTTGATCATTGTTGGTCAATCAATTATAAGCCTATTTCTCCATATTTTCCACAAAGAAATCACGATAGATGTCCTTAAATGCCTTCCTGAAATCAAAACCATCTTTAGTATTCTTTTGATCTAAGCCTAATAACCTTATAACACAAGAAAATCTAGCTAACATGGCACATTGCTAAAATTACTGATTTCTTTCCAAAACACACACATGCCATCTGAGACCCTGCCAGAGACTAGCATAAAGTTTACTCTTCTGGAGACTGTGGATTGTAGAAAATCAAAACATTTGCCTTTTCTGGCTCTATAAATGTTTCACAGTGTCACTCAGATCGTGGTTGCAAGGGCTAAGAAATATCAGCGATTCTTCTGCTATTCAGGATAAAATCGATCAGAACTGACCGCAGTCCTTTAAGGCAGGTAGGTGCTATGAATGCATTTGTTTAATTCTTTAGTAACCTACAGGCCATTTTCTGAATGTGGCCTGTGGCTCCTTTATTTTCCTTTCTTTAAATTCACTGTGGACGCCCACATGGTGTTCTCAGTATTCCCTACGTGTCTCTGCCTGTGGAGCATTTGTGCTCTGAAACTGTCTTTATTTTTAAACATTCTCATAGAGCCACAAGACCTTTCTCTTCTCTGTGCTTTCCAAATCCCCTCTGCCGACATCTGTAGGCCGTAGTATACATACACATGACAGTCTCTGCTCTTGCAGGGAGGAGCAGCCCCAGAACAACCCACCCTTCTCTTCTAAGGTTTCCTTATTCCAGAGAACTCCCATGCTCAAGATTGAGCCCTGGATTGGTATCCCTTTTGCTGCTCTCTTTTCTCTCTGAGCTGGAGGATTCAGTAGTCCACAGAAGGAGTATATTTAGATTGTCTGATTTTAGCCGAATGAGACTTCCAGCAGAAGATGAAATGATTTCAACTCTGCAATGATATTATGAACTGTATTAAGAAATCATTATTCACATCTTTGTTTATGGAGGCAGTCTGTGGCACATTTCCACAATACGACTGAAGTTCCTCTCTCTTTTTGTTCTCATGATGTCACTGAGCCAGACTGCCGTGCTGTTTATGGGCATATACAGCCTCACAGACCTCGATGATATGAGGTCCCACTGCTGACCTCTTCTACAGGAGCTGCACCTGCAGGCAGAATGAACTCCTCACATCCACTGCCCAGTCTTGAGCTTCACGCCAGCTCTAAAAGAAGCCTGTAAAAAATCCTCTTTTCCTTTTCACACGAACATTTTTAATGTATTTCCTTTATCCTCTGTGCATTCCCCTAGAGAACTTCATACACCAATTATGGAAGAAAAAGAGCTGGGAGGCATTCTGTTCTCATCTCCCATTTACTCTGAAGACTCACTGTGGAAGCAGTGGACCCTGAGACTGGGGCAGGGACAGCTAACGGGTGCATTAAAGATGACCTTGGAGGAGGGCAAGAACATACCTGCATTCTGCTGACCCAGCAACAAGTCCTGGTTGTGGCCAGCCAGAGCAGGTGATGGCACTGGCCTCTCACCTTTGGGCATGAACCACATCTGCAGGGGTCACTCAGGTGGGTCTGTTATTTGAATGTCTTTATACCTTATAAACTGGCACTTCGCTGGCAGCTTCTATGAGATGCAGAGACCCCTACCTAGAACCTAAGACCCAGAATTACTCACCACAAGCCTCCCATGCCATCTTCCTCTCCCCCTCAATACCACATAGACATATAGACATACTGTCTGTTCTTATATACAGACCACCTCCAGGGGAAAGAAAGGAAAACTTTTTGGAAAGTTCTGGAAGATAGGGGTGGGTAGGAGACGGTCCCAGTGCCAGGTATAGGTGGGCAGTATGCAAGTACTTCTTCACAAAGAGCCTAAGCAGACTGTTGGGAAATTCACCTAAAAGGAAAGAAGCTTCTCCAAGCAAGGCTTTATGAACAGTGACAAGTAGTCCACATCATCTCTGAGAGCTGAAACTGCTTTTGTTAGTATGAGTCAGTAAGTTATCAGACATAAAGTATGGTATTTGGTAAGCCATACAATTACATAAATTTATAAAAATAGTATTATAAAATGAAGAATATGCACTTATAAAAATAGGAATATAGACATGATGTGTGTGGTGGGGGAAGAATTCTCCTAATGATTTCCAAGTGTTCCTGAGTGTATTGTCAGATTTGAGGCAGGTCTGTAGGGGAAAAGCCAGCTGCCTGTCTGGGAGCCCTCCAAGGCGTCCTGTCTCCTAGATCATCACCTACTCCCCTAATAGCAGCTGGACATCAGGTATGAACAGTGGTGGGAGGACTCAGGGCGACACCTGGGTGAGGCGCTGGCCCCTCCGGACTGCTGAGAGATGAAAGTAGTATCTCCTGATGGAAGAGATATCCCTGATGCCTGATACCTACTGTCCCTCAGCCCATGATCGCATCTGACTAATTCCTGGAGCAGTGGTTGAGAGGACTGTGACAGGCAGCTCTTTTGTGTAGAGGTTTCCTTGGGATTAGAAACAAGCTTTCATCCAGCTCATGCCTGGGGAAGAGGAAAGCTCCCCTGTTTCTGCTGGCCAGGCTTGCCTCGAGTCTGGGCCAGGTCCCTGTAGTATCTCTGGGCAGCACTGTGCCTCACCAGCTCCCTCCCTTTCTGCTTCACTGCATCATCTGCAGCCATCTGCAGGAGAGAGAGCAGGACCTGTACAATGCTGCCTTCTCTCTGACAACACTGAGTCTCTGTGTATTCTACATACACAGCATCTAGGAGCTGGTCTCTGCTATATAGAAGAGCACAGTCCTGAAGGGAAGGACACACACTCACACACGCACCAGTGGAAAGCAGGCCAGCCATGTGGTCTCAAAATAAGCTCAGGGGAATGTCCAGGACTGGTTGGAACAGTTGGACAGTCCAATGGAAGGACTTCAGAGACCCAAAGACAAAAATGAGGTAGGGTTCAGTGGTACAATAAAGGAGAGGGAGGAAGCCCAAGCAGCGGACCTGAGAGAGAAAGGGCTGAGAAGCCCCACTCTGAGACAGCACCCTTCTTCCTCTGACTGTGCACACACCATGATCTCCCCACGCCTGGCCTCTGTCTTAAGACAGCGGATGCCCCCCAGCCGGGCTGCAAGCCCCTGGTAAGAGGAGGCCACAGTGTTTATATACATGAGCATAGCACAGTGAACATAGAAACTGGACAAAGTACAGCCATGCAAATATGTTCATGTACATATAGCCACCACATTTAAACATCAACTATGTGCTAGGTAGTAAGACACATTATAAATATGATAACTAATATTTATGAATAGCTTGTGAAATAGAGGTGATTATTCTACTCTATGAAAGAAGAAATTGAAATTCAAGAGGGTTATTCTGTCTAGGTCATGGTTAATCGAAGGCAGACTCATGTGCCACATCTCATCTGACTATAAAACCTGTGCCAACTTCATGTGCTATGTAATAGCAGCAGCCTGCTTCCCTGAAGATCTCAGTTATGGCATCTGCTTATCAAGGATGCTCCTTGCCTCTGGTTCTCGCCATGTATAAGACAATTTGCCTGCAACCTATATATGTCTGTAGTGGTCCCTTGGTTAACCAAGTTAATTCTTTCCATGATTGTACTCACAAACCAAATTAGACAAGAACTGAATCAAATTCTCCCGTAAGGCTAACACTGGCCCTAACTATTGAATTTGATTTGGTTCTCATTCAATCTGGTTTGTGGCCAGAATTGTGGAAAGAATTAACTTTGAAACCAAGGGACCACTGTATTAGGATTTGGTTCTGCTGAACAAATGAAACACAAAATAATCATGGGTTTATTTTCTCTCAGGGAAAAGCTGCTCAAAAGGAGGTAGTTTTGAGGTAGAATGGAAGTCCCATGGTCATTGAATCACGAGCTCTCACTTTTTTGCCTTGCTGTCCTCCATGGCTGGCTTTCATTTTATGGTCATAGAAATTCCAACCTTTACAAATGCATTCTAGAAATCAGGGAGAAAGGAAGGGAAATAAGAAGGGAAAAAGGAAGGGATAGAGGCAGGGAAGAAGGAAGAAAGAAGGGAGAAAGCAAAGAAGGAAAGAAAGAATGGCCCATCTTTTTTCTTTTAATGAGTGTTTTTTACATTATAGCATAGAGTACAGGTACTTTAGCTTATATCCCTCACTGGCCAGAACTCACTTGAGTTTTCAGAAGATGGGGAAATCTAGTATGTTAGTTTAGGTAGTAATGTGGCCCAGGAAAGTTTTGTTACTAAGGAGGAAGGATAAGCAGCTAGAAAATTTTCTTAAGATTCCATATTTTTCATAACTCAGAAGCAAAGTTAATAATTGATTTTGGAGTTTCTTCTTTTTGTAGATAGCAAAATAATCTTGAACCTACCTGAGAAAAAGCCTTTAAGAAGCAAAAGGGGCAAAGAGGAAGAGATCAGAGTCCAACAGGTTCCTTCAAGAGAATGGTGTCAAAGACCTAAGGACCTTTTGTTATGCCTCACCTCTTAACCTTCAACAGGTCTTGGCTAAAAAATTGAGAGCAGAGGTTGCATGTACCAAAGATATATACTCCAACGCAGCATGAAATGACAATTCAGCAGCTTCAAGATGATGTCAAGAGAAACAATATAAGACTAATAGGCATCAGTGAAGATGCAGGAGTCAATGCAAATGACATTAACTAAAATATTCACAGAAGTAATAGGAGAAAATTTCCCAAACATGGGGAAAAATCTGATATGCAGGTAAGTGAGGCATATAGAACACTAAACAATCACAACCAACATAAATCTACACCCAGACATATAATAATTAAGATCCCAGACATGCAGCATAAAAACAGAATACTAAAAGCTGTTAGAGAAAAGACCCAACTCACCTATAAAGGAAAGCCCATTAGAATCATGGCAGATTTTTCAGCACAAACCCTCAAGTCAAGACATGCTGGGAGTGATGTATTTCAAGCCCTGAAAGAAAACAACTTTCAACACAGACTGATGTACCCAGAAAAACTTTCACTCAACTTTAATGGAGAAACAAGACACTTTCATGACAAAGTACAACGGAAGAAATTCATGCCCACCAAACCAACCCTAGAAAGAGTATTGAAAGACATACTAGATAGAGATAAAAATGATCACAATCCCCAGAACAATAACAGGAAGAGACCACCAGGTAGGACAAGCAATTAACAAGGGGAGAAAGCAGAAAGCAAACAACTGGAACATAACATGGCAAAGTCGAGCCAGTACATATCACTGCTCACAGGTATGATTCAGTTCTATCCATAAACGTAAATGGCCTCAATTCACTTATCAAAAGAAATAGGTTGCCAGAATGGATCAAGAAACATGATCTCACAATATGCTGTATATAAGAAACACATCTGACCCAAAAGGAAACTCATAGATTAAAAGTCAAAGGATGGAAAATAGTATTCCATGCAACAGGAACCCAGAAAAAAGCAGGGGTTACTATTCTATTTTCAGACAATGTGAGCTTCAAACTTAAAATGATTAAAAGAGATAAAGAAGGTCACTATATAATCATTAGTGGAAAAATTCAAGAGGAAGAACTAACAATTATAAATATATATGCACCAAATACAGGAGCACCCAACTATACAAAACAAATACTAATGGACATGAAAAACCAAATACACAAGAACACAATTATAACAGGAGATCTTAATACCCCATTGTCACGAAGAGATAGATCAATTAGACAAAAAGTCAGCAAAGAAATAATAGAACTGAATCATACCTGTGAGCAATTGGATTTAGTAGATGCTTACAGAGTGTTCCACCCAACCACATCAGAAGACACATTCTTCTCAGCTACACATGGGACATTCTCCAAAACGGACCATATGTTATCCCATAAAGCACTCTTAAGTAAATGCAAAGGTATTGAAATTATCCCATGCATATTATCTGACCATAGTGCACTGAAATTGGAAATTAATGGCAAAAGAAATTGCAAAACCTGCATAAATACATGGAACTTAAATAACAAACTTCTGAACAACCAGTGGGCTACAGATGAAATTAAAGAAGAAATAAAGCAATACCTCCAATTCAATATAAATGTGGAAACAACATACTATAACCTGTGGGATGCAATGAAAGCAGTCATAAGAGGGAAATATATAGTAATAAATTGTCATATCAAGAAATCAGAACAAGTACAAATAAACAGCCTAGTGCTTCATCTCAAGCTTCTAGAAAAAGAAGAGCAAGTTAAACGCAAAGCTCATAGAAGAGAGGAAATTATAAAGATTAGAGCAGAAATCAGTGCAATTGAAATTAAAAAAACAATGCAAAGAATCAATGAAACAAAAAGCTGTTTTTTTGAGAGAATAAACAAAATTGACAAACCTCTAGCTAGCCTTATCAAGAAAAAGAAAGAAAAAACCCAAATTCACACAATAAGCACTGAAAAGAGGGAAATTACTACAGATCCCATGGAAATTCAAAAGATCATGGATACTTACTTAGAAAATCTCTATTCACATAGAGTGGAAATCACAGAGGAAATGGATGGATTTCTAGAAACATATGAGCTACCAAAGCTCAACCAAGAAGATATAGCAATTTTGAATAACCCAATATCAGCTATTGAAATTGAAAACATAATTAAAGACTTACCAATAAAGAAAAGCCCAGGTCCTGATGGATTCACAGCTGAATTCTACAAGAAATTTACAGACGGTTTGATGCCAATATTCATTAAACTCTTCAAGGAAATTGAAAAGGAAGCAATCCTCCCTAAATCATTCCTGGAGGCAAGTATTACTCTGATACCAAAACCAAAGAAAGACCCAACCAGTCTCACTAAAGAACATTGATGCAAAGATTCTCAATAAAATATTGGCAAATAAAATGCAGCAAATCAAGAAGATTATACATCACGACTAAGTGGGATTTATTCCAGGAATGCAGGGATGGTTTAACATACACAAATCAATAAATGTAATATGCCACATCAACAGAACCAAAAATAAAAAACCATATGGTTATCTCAATAGATGCAGAAAAAGCTTTCAATAAAGTCCAACACATGTTCATGATAAAAACCCTTCAGAAACTTGGAATACATGGTGTCTATCTCAATCTCATAAAGGCTATCTATGACAAACCAACAGCCAACATTATACTAAATGGACAAAAACTGAAAGCTTTCACTTTAAAATCAGGGACAAGACAAGGATGTCCGCTATCACCACTCCTATTCAGTACAGTTCTGGAAACACTAGCCAGGGCAATCAGACAAGAGAATAAAGAGAGAATAAAGACAAGGAATAAAGAGAATAAAGACAAGGAGTAAAGATAGGAAAGGAAGAAGTTAAATTACCACTATTTGCAGATGACATGATGCTCTATATAAAAGATCAAAAAAACTCCATTAAAAGTCTACTAGAGGTAAAAAATAAATTCAGCAGTGTAGCTGGATACAAAGTCAATGCTCAAAAATCAATAGCAATGTTGTACACAAACAAAAAACTCACCAAGAGAGAAATTATGGAAATATTGCCCTTCATAATAGCATCTAAAAAAATGAAATACTTAGGAATCAACCTAACTAAGAATGTAAGAGACCTATATGCTGAAAATTATGCTACTCTAAAAAAGGAGATTGAAGAGGATATTAGAAAATGGAAGGATATTCCTTGCTCTTGGCTAGGAAGAACCAACATTGTGAAAATGGCCATACTCCCAAAACTGTTATACAGATTTAACGCAATCCCAATGAAACTACCATTAACATACCTCACAGATGTAGAGAAAACACTCCTAAAATTCATTTGGAACCAGAAGAAACCTAGAATAGCAAAGGCAATTCTGGGCAACAAAGGCAAGGTAGGAGGAATCTGAATTCCTGACTTGAAACTATACTACAAAGACACAGTGATAAAATCAGCATGGTACTCACAAAGAAATAGACATGAAGATCAATGGAACCGATCAGAAGATGCAAGCACAACTACAAAGACACTCAGCCATCTGATATTTGACAAAGGGGCTAAACATGTTCACTGGAAGGATAGCCTCTTTAACAAGTGGTGTTGGAAAACTTGGCTTTCCACATGCCGAGGACTGAAAATAGACCCATGCCTATCACCATGCACAAAACTATAGTCTAAATGGATCAAAGATCTAAATATTAAAACAGAAACACTAAATCTACTGGAAGACAAGGTAGGGAGAAGTCTTGGAGACATAGGAGTAGGCAGAGAATTCATGAACAAAATGCAAACTGCACGGGAAACACTTCAAAGAATCAACAACTAGGATCTCATATTATTGAAAAATTTTTGCACTTCAAAAGAAATCACCAATAGAGTGAAAAGAAAACCCACAGAATGGGAAAGAATTTTAGCCAGCAACCCCTCAGACAAAGGACTTATATCAAGAACATATAAAGAATTGAAAAACACCAACCCCCCAAATTCAAAGACCCTCTCCAAAAATGGACAGCTGAGATGAACACACAGTTCTCAGATGAAGATATACAAATGGCAAACAAATACATGAAGAAATGTTCACCATCACTGGTCATTCAAGAAATGCAAATTAAAACAACATTGAGATATCATCTCACACCGGAAAGAATAGCTGCCATCAAGAAATCAACTGATAACAAATGTTGGCAAGGCTGCAGGGAAAAAGGAACACTGCTCCACTGTTGGTGGGAGTGTAGACTGGTGCAGCAACTATGGAAATCAGTATGGAGATTTCTCAGAAGACTAGGATTGGAAGTTCCATTCAATCCAGCTGTTTCTCTCCTGGGTATTTTCCCAGAAAAACTGAAAAGGTCATGTCACAGTGATATATGTACACCCATGTTTATAGAAGCACAATTTATGATAGCTAAATCTTAGAAACAACCAAAATGTCCATCAACAGTAGAGTGGATGAAAAAAAGTGGTATTTTTATATAATGGAATATTAATCAGCTATAAAAAAGGATGATCTTGAGGCCTTCATAGGTAAATGGAGGCAACTTGAGACTATCCTCATTGGAATATATAAAATCATATTTATAAATATCACATTGTGTCTCTAGTATAAAAAGTAATAAGAACTGTAGGAGTAATAAAACCCAAAATGTGTAATTGCTATTGTAAAAAAGAGAGAGAAAAAAGTGTTCTAAAGAACACAACTGCATGTATGTTTAAGTGTGTAAGATAGATGACCATATTACTAAGTTTTTGTTGGATAGTTGAACAGAACTGTTCACAGTCTCACTGCTTGAATGTCCATTTTGTATGCTTTAATTTTGTAACTTGAACAACTATTTCTAAGATGACAGTATGTAATTTATCAACTAATTTCTTACTGTTTATGTTTTTGAAATTCTGTATTATTTCCACCCTTTTTGTTTCGCTTTTTTTCTCTTTAAATAAAACTTTAAAAAAGAGATACACTCATTGCTAGTGTGTGCTAAAATGTGAAAAAAAGTAAAGCACTGCATGTTTGCATTTACTACACTTATAAATAAAATACATTTTCAGCTATAATCTAGAAATTATTAAGCAAAGAAATGCAAAATATTTACTAGAGTTCATGGTATCTCTCATATGCAATACACTGTCACATATCACACCATTTTTACAAAGCATGTTATAATGCTATGGCTTAGTATTAATAGTCATATACCAGCATACTGGCTACTCATGACCTTGAAACAATACACCTCATAAGTAATACTATTTAAGAAGCAGTTTGCTTGTAACTCTCAGATCTTTGGTGACCTCCAAAGGGTTAAAGTAGTCACCACTTTCCAACAGTACCACCCTGGGGATTGAGCCCGTAGCACTCAACTTTTAAGGGAGACATTTATGATTCAAACTACAGAGTTCTCAGTGAATTGGGTATACATTTTTTCCAGAAAAAGCAAAATAAATCCAAAACCCACCAGATTCCTGAACTCCCAGAAGTCCTCAACAGGAGGTCTGGGTAGGGCTCAGGAAACTATATTTTCCCCTGGTGCCCCAGGAGATGCTGATGTTGTTATCCAGGTATTATCTGAGGGCAGGTGACTGGGAAGCACTAGCCAAATGTTTCACAGACCAAGTTCCATTTGCCACTCCAGGGTCAATCTTGCCCCGAAAGGTTTTGATCTCATTTGCTTTGGTGGACGGTCTCATGACCCATCTTCCTGTGGTCTGTTTAGCAGCCCCTACCAGATGAAGCTTCTCTCACAGAGCTCACTCCCTGATCTCTCTCTTTCAGCTTCCCTCCCGCACTGCTGGGACCGGGCAGCCAGCTCACCACCAGCATCAATATCCTAGCCCTTCACGAGCTTGAAGCCTCTTACTAGGTCACCTGTCAGCCCTCTCTTTTCCCAGTTAAATAATCCCCATCCCTCTCACCTCTCACCTGAGGTCCTATTTTCCAACCCATCCATCACTTCATGCTTTTCTCTAAATGCTCTCCAAGGTCTCTCCAGGTCTGTGTTGTCTCTCTTTGTTCCCAATTCCTCTCTTGAACAGTTTGTGTCTTACGAGATTTAAAAAAAAAAATCCAAAAGAATTCAAAGGCTATTTTGACAGGATTAATTTAAGAAACCTCCTTGTGCATCCCAGCAATCCAGGAAAGAGGGCAGGTTGCATAAGAAAGTCTGAGGAAGGTGCTACAATAAATGCTCCACTATCTCTATGGCAACACACTCCAAAAGTTTCCTAGGTGCTTACTTAAGCAGCAAGGTGAGTCTATGGGTGTAAGGTCCATCTGTCACCCACCAGAAGTCAGGAAAAACGGCTGAGACTTGCAGTTGATTCCAGCAGCAATACTTGGGGCAGGTTGGGATCACCCAATGCAGAAAGCAGTGGAAAATACAAGGGAATGTGGGAACTCAGAGCAGGGGAAGCAGGAAGGAGGTGGGTGGGTCTTTGGTGACCCCTAGTGATAGCACCACCAGTTAATCCTAAGCAAAGACTGAATTTGGAGAAAATGTTTAAGCAAAAGGCCTTCTTCAGAGTATGATATGAAAAATCAGCCAGGCAGGGAAGAAGAAGAAAGAAAGGAAGCAAGAGAGAGCACAATGTAAAGAAAGATCAAGTTCAGTGGTTATTACAGACTACTTTCTCTGAAGAGCAGGAAAAAAAAGGAAGAAGACCGCAGGGGGAAGGCAGGTCAGTGAAATGTGGCAGGAAATAGAGAAAGAGTTGCCCTGTACAGTGTTCAGGGGCCTAGAAGAACAGTTTCCGCACCACTGAGTGTGCAGGGGCTGTAGATTTTGCTGGGAAGTAAAGCAAGTGGGCATCAGATTCTAAATATTTCCCAAGCAGTATCTCACAGAGCAGGCCCGTGGGTGAGTGCACTGTTCTCCCACCCCGACTGCCCAGCACATGTGGCTACCTCAGATCGGGCGGCTTCCAGAAAACCAAGTGAACTCACCTACTCAATTCAGCACTTCTCTCTTCTCAGAGGCTATTTCTGTCTTTTCGACAAAACAGACATTTGTTTGGTTTAAATGTCTCCTGGATTTGGAGACCAGGGCAAATTCCTGGCACTGCTACCTATCAAGTACGTACCTCAGGAGGTCTGTAAGTCTTGGGTCACACTCATGGTCCAATAGAAAGGATAATGAGATTGAAAAGAAATGATGTAATGAGATGCCAAGAAATATTAGTTGAATATGAATTATGATTTTTCTTTATCTCTTTCTGGATATTCTGAAAATATGAAATATATATATATATATATATATATAAATAAAGAGAGAGAGAGAACTTCTGGAACCATCTGAAATCTTTTCTCAAATTAGAATCTGGGCATGGACATTTCACATGTCACTATGGTATGTGAATATAATAAATTACCAGCAGGAACATGTGGTATGTTTCATTGCGATTCTTTTATTTAGGGGAAAATAAAACGAACAGTAAGTAAACTGAGACCTTTCTCCTCCCTTTGGTTCAATCACAAACCACGGCCCAATAGCTAATTTTGTTTATTAGCCTCTTTTGTTCACTAATTAGTCATTATGAACAGCTGGAGAGGGGATTACTCACCTTGATTAGAGGGAATTGTGTGCTCCAGAGAGATGTCGCTTAGGGAAAAGAGAAGAACCCCTCCAAGATACAAGATGAACCAAACAAAACATGTCCCAAATTAGACACATCTCTAAGAGGACTGAGGAAAAAAAACAGCTTTATTTGCCTCTGGATGCTCCCTGGTTTCTGGGTAGTTCCGTTCTATAGTATCTACTTACATCAGGAAACAAAAATACCAGCTGCTTTTAAAACAAGGTAACTCTGTCCTGGGAACCAGAGTGTGGCTGGGGAATAGCAGGCTACTCTGGATGGAACAGAAAATTGAATCTTGCAAAGAAGGCAACCCCAGTTCTAATCAAGCAAAACATAAAAGGCCTAGCGATCACTGTGTGTGTGCAGGGTACCTTAAAACCTCCAGGCAAAGCAGCCTTGTATGTTCAAGATCTCACAGATTTTTATCTGCAAAGTAGGGCAGATGCTGCGCTTTTGAGCATGAAAGAAAAGACCAAAGCTGTGTTCTAGAATGGCAGGGCATGGGCTGGGTCTGGAACCAGGTGACTGCAGGCAAGCAATTCGGTCTTCCTGTGCACCAGTGTCCTCATCTGCGGGACGGGGATGCTGCTAAGGGAAAGCAGACAGTGCAAACCAGAGCACTTGGTGAATCTGGGGGGAAGCACATGAGAAAACGAGGTCCAGGCACTGTCTGAAAGCAACTAAGAACTTGTTATTCCTATTTGCAAATGAGGGAACTCAGCCTACATGGCAGATTTAGATTGCTAGTTCTGGTGGTAGACCAAAAAACAGGTCACCTGACTCCTTGTGCTATTATTGTGCCTCACCAGAGCCGCCCAAAGTGGGGTGTCCTAAGGCTGAGGAGGAACAGCCCTGTGGGCCTCAGGCATAAGTACTGGGCTCAGGGATGGCAAGGTACTAAAGCCAGCTGCCTCCCGCATGTTTTTCCCTGGTGCATAGCTGCAGTGTGGACACTGCCTTCGTGGGCTCCAAGTCACCATTCTGCCTTTTGGGTGTGTATAGTTTGATGGTTTTCCAACCTATTTCAAAGAGCTGGGGCCCTTGTATTTCTGAGTCCACTTTTTGTTGGGATGATGAGATCAGAGAACTACTCTTTGCGTCACTCAGATGCACAATAACTAAGCTAAAACTCATTATTGCCATAATGTGCAAGGCTTTATAGTTGTCCTACTTGTCCCTGCACCCCTACACCCACCCTCTCGGGAGCCTGGTCTCACCCACTGATGTGGCTGCAGCGGGACCCTATACCTTTCCTGCCTTCGAAGCAAAGGGAGATTGAGCTTCCATGCAGGATAATTGGTGCCCAATGATCTGAGGCACAGCTTAGGTTTGATTCAATTTAATGAAATGCATTCAATTTGGCCCCACTTATTGAGTGTCCAACTAAATGCAAAGTCTTGCCTTGCCCTGGTTCCTCGGTGTGGAGGCAGAGCAGGACTAGGTGAGGGCAGTGCCCTGCCTTCCAGGAGCAAGATCTGTGAAGGAACTGGGCAGGCATGGGGACTCACAGGTCTCCCTAAGACTCAGTCTCTTAACCTTGGCGTTGATAATTCTGTTGGAGTTGATAATTCTGTGATGTGGGGAGCTGTCCTGTTACACAGGGTGTTCCTGGCATCACTGACCTCTACCTACTGCATGCCCGGAGCACCTTCCTGGTCAGTGTGAGGCCCAAAACTCTCTCCACACATTACCAGATGTCTCCTAGGGGACAAATTGCCCCTCTTGTAAAAGCCGCTGCTGTCATAGAAAATTAAATCACATTGATTCCGTGAAAGAATGACAGACCAAGGATTCTGTGGGTAAAGAGGCAGGTGACTCATTCTGACCAGTTATGGCTTCACAAACAAAGTGACATTTGGGTGGGGACTGAGGGTGAGTGGGGTTTTGGTACCATTTATATCTCAATAAGGAGAAAATTGAGCAGCAGGAAATACTAGAGGCCAGTACTGAGAGATTTGGCATAACTTATACATTATAGAGAACTTCTCAAAATATTTAATGTCCATGTGACCTGAAACAAGCCAGGGGGAATGTGGGAACAGAGCCTTGCACCAGCGTTAACCTTTAATGTGCAGAGAGGAGATGTCCTAGGGAGACATGGGGCATTCAGGGGCCTCTGGGCTGTTGAACTTTTTAGGTATTTTAACAACTAAGATGTCCGTGCTGCCACACATCAGCTGAATGCCAGCCTGCTCTTTCCCTCTGGAGGGGGAGAGATTCCCAAAGCCTCACCCACTCTTGTCTTGAAGGTTGATGTGAGAATGATGAACAACACTTGCCAGCCCAGTATCTTGTGCAGATGGTATAGCCAATAGAAGGCGAGTATAATACATACTGTGCCCTGGTCAGTCCTTCCCTTTCCCAATCCCGTGCCTCCAGAATACAGCTTCATTTCTTCAAGGTCCTCGACCTGCCCAAGTTGCACCTGGGTGAGGCAGATTTCCTCCCTAAATGGAACTTAACTCGAGGCAAACCACCAGCTCTGAATGAGTATTTGAGCTGAACCTGGTAGGTAGGGAGTAGCCCAGGGATATGAGGATGCAACCGGAAGTCAAGCCCACTCTGCTGTGTCTGGGGAAAGCAAAAGCAGGTGCAGATACAGCAGAAGAAAAATCACAGTATCCACCCCGTGTGAAGGAGTGCTGTGCCTCAACCTGGCTGCTCTGCCAGAGGAACGGACCGCTGCTGGTCTTTTCCACACTGCAGTCCACAGTAACATTATACTTCTTCCAGCCCCAAGCACTGCTAGGAGAGTATATGCTCAGGGGGACATTTTCCCTCTCTTGGTTTTCTGGTTCTCAAAGACAAGACTCAGTTCAGCTGCTGACTAGATGCCCATTCCTTTTCAAAACAATTTCTGTCTCTGCCAGTGTTTCTGCAGTCATGCCTGCAACCACAGGAGTCCCTGGCTCGCTGGTTAGCTGTTCCTCTGAAGCAAGATTTGGCTTATCACAACTCCAAGCGGGTGGCTGGAGAACGACCTCAAGCCACTGGAGGAGGCACAAGGCCTGTGTGTGTGGCCTTCTGCGCTTTGTTTCCTGCTTCACATGGGCTTCTGTGATAGACACAGGCAGGACCACAGCAGCTTGCGGGGTCTACAGTCCTGAGGGAGGATGCGGGAGAAGAAAGGAGCTCTGAAGGCTAAACTGTAAACAGCCATTCGGGGGGTGTGACCTGTACTGTTTAGGAACTTATGGAGAATGGATTCCATCCAATCCTTCCTAACAACTGCCTGTGCTCTCCCCATCATGGTCCGGAGGCAACTTCCCAAGTCATCCATCTTCCCTGGTCTTCTGGGCTCCTATCATAGTAGCCTGGTGGGTGTTTGTTTCTAGATTCTTTTTCCTCCAACTCTGCAAATGCAATTGCCAGGTTAGTCATTCTACAACGTGACAAGCATTTTATACCACTCTCTGACCACACTCACAAAGACCCCAGTGCCTCTACGTGATGTTGGCCACTACTCTGGTCTTACTGCTTCTACATCTCCTCGAAGCTTGCTGGAGCCAGGCCGATTTCATTACAGCTCCCCACACAGGCCTGGTCCATCCCCAGCCCCGAGCAGCCTCCTGTCCATTTCCCATTCCTGAATCTCCTCTGCTTTGAAGCCAGTCCAAGCTGAGGCACAGTTCATATTCTACTTCCTGCAGGAAGCCTTCCATGCCAGAGTACTCTCCCTGATCCCAATCCAACTGGAGCATTTAGCAAATCTAAAGACTGGGCTTGTGAAAATCAAGCAAAAACATATTCTTCCAGCTATACCAAACCCTGGTCCTGAGCCTGGCAGTGCCACATGGCCTACGAACTTCTGAAAGGCAGCAGTGGAGAAGCATTTCTAGCGTGAGACAGGTAGGGGTACGGGAGCAGAGCCAGAGAGATGCAGTCCCCCCTTCCATCAGGGACTGTGAATTCCCTGAGTCCAAAGAGGCTGGCTCCCCAGCCTGAGTCAGGCCTCAGGAGGCTTGTGAGGTAGGCAAGCACCACTGTCTAGCCCGTCACCTTTTACTATGAACATGCCATCTCCTGGGCAGGATGCTCCCTGAGGCCACCTGTGCTAAGGCATCAGGCCGAGGCAACCCAGCAGAGTGATCCATTCTTCCTCTAAACCCCCGACCAGCTGCTTTGCCTCCATGCAACACCCCACCCCCCGAGCCCCAGCACCCAACCTTGCATGGGTAGGTGCTTGGTCTACCCTTTCTTTCACAGTAACAATTCATTGATTCTTTTTGTGTACGTTCTGTACGTTGAAAATGTATTTGTCTTGCAATCTTATTTGACCCTCTCCACTCCTCTGGCAAAGTCCCTGTGAACATCATTATCCAACTTTACAGACTGGCAACACAGGTTCAGAGAGGTTCATTGCCTTTCCAGAGCCTGAGTCAGAACCAGGAAGTAGGTCAGGGTTAGTCCCAAGTCTGTTCTGTTTGCCTAACACTCAACTGTCCACAGAATCTATCTTCCCCAACAAATAACCCAGTGCTTATCCAGTGGTGCTTGGGGGTGACATAAAACTCCCCTCTGAGATCAGGAGCGGGAGCTATTATAGGCAAAGGCGGGGATGACAGCAGCAAGCAGAATCCACCTGGCATGTCTCGTGAAGGTCTTCAAACCCCACCACATCCTACCAAATCTTCCTGCACCCACACACATCAAATGCAGGCAGCTTGTTTTGTATGATTGATGAAGACTTTTTTTAACACAAGAATTTAATTAGAGGGTAACTGCATTTCCAGGAGGATTGTCAATTGAGGTCTCACCATTTAACCCTTCTGACACCCTTAGGCAGGGTAGGAGACCTCATTAACTGAGCAGGATGGGAGTAGTGAAGACAGAGCCAGATGGGCTGGCATTTTCTAGTAGAGCCACTTTCCAAAGACCCACAGTGCAGGTCCTGGGACATTAGGCAAGTGTCTAATCTTATCATGCCTCCCACTGTCTATCCTGTGGCCCTGAGGACAGAAGTGACTGTGTTTCATTTAGGGTGAAAGCTAGACATTCCAGGTAACACATTTCTGAGTCAGATCACAGAGAACTGGGAAGGTCACTCAGGCCTTCTGCACTGGCCAGCTGGAACCCCTGATGAGACAGAGAAGAGGCTGGCTTCTGCTCTCAGGCCTTTCCACCACTAGGGGATGTCTCTCCCCTGCTCTAGTGTCCAGGCTGGATAATTTCCAGACCCAGAGGGGTGTGTGGGAGAGGCAGTGAGTGTGTACTTGTGGGTAGCAGTAGGGAAAGAGGTAGAATGCAGACCTGCAGATTCTACATAGTAAGAAGTGTTTTATACTCTCTGGCCATCTTGGTAGGGCCTATGGAGGCAGCCAAGGATGACAAGCCCAGCAAGAAACACACATGTTACTTCCCTGGAATACACAGACACCAAATCAAAGGAGATGACCACTGCAGACCAGCATTCTGGAAAGGACGAATGAGGAAGAAGGTGACTAATCAAAGCACCAAGTCCTCCTACATCAAACTCACAAGATACTTGCATGATCCACTCTCAAGAAGAGAAGGAAAAGAACGATAGGCAAGGCTGGGAAGAAAACAGCTTGCTTTCCATGCTCCAGCTCCTGCCAGGGCCATCAAGGAATCAGAACTGCCTCTGCAGCCAGGAAATGGGAATGAGGATGCCTGGCCTGCTGATTCTTGGCCACTTCAACTTTTTTTTTGGGGGGGGGTTACATTTGACAGTGTCTGGAAACAACTTGGGAAGAAAGGCAGGCTCTGGTATCTAGAGAATGGAGGACAGGAATGCTGCTAACCATTTTGCAATACATAGCACAGTCCCTGATAACAGACAGGTATCCATCCCAAAATGTGAGTAGGGGTAAGGTTGACAGCCACTGAATTACAATATCTGGAGGAGCCTTGTCATCCTTGGCTGCTTCCATAGGCCCTACCAAGATGACTATAAGGGACTCCTGAGTCAGAGGAAGAATAAGAAGAATCTCTATGGTCCTTTCCAAGGTGGAAGATCCCAATATCCAATGGTTAGAAAGCTGTGAGTGTGGGGCAGGCACGGCTGGTATTTAGGAGTGGCCTGCTGCAGGGAACCAAGCGATAGTTCAGTGTCAAAGGGGTCAGAAAGAGAGAAACTTGATTCAGGTTTTCAGGGGGCATGTGAGATTTCAGGTCATCAATCAGATCCCAACTCTCCGTACCTCTCCACTACTCACTATTATCATAGCGATGGTCAGCTCCTCCTCTTTTTCAACTACTTTGAAAGGCAGTTTGACACAGTGATTATGAGCGCAGGTTGCCCCTGTTGAAATGTAACACTGGCATTGGCTATTTGTGACTTTGGGTAAGTTACATGATCCTTTGGTGCCTTAACTTTCTCATTCATAAATGTGATGATAATAGTGTCCTGCCTCACTGGATGGCTATGAAGCATTCATCAGAGTGTCTGGCATGTGAGATGTGAGGATCACTCAAATGATGTTGATCACTATTAATATTATCACAGCCTATCCTTGGCCCAGTCAGGGACTTCTGTCAGCTTGAATGCTCAACAGATGGAAATGAGGTAGGCGGCTCTGGCCTTCCATCAATATGATGAAAGAAAACATACATAACAAGAAAGAATTCCTTCCAAGCCACCAAAAAGGGACTTCTGACTAGTGTTTCCCAGACAGGACACTGACTGAGCGAACATGATTCCTGAGATGAATGTCATAGCCAGAGATCCAAAAGGGAATTTTGGAAACTTTAATGCTAGGACTGTGCCTTGTTTGCTCCATTTCTGCCTCTGCCTCTGTGGAACTATAAAATCTACATGCACCAATTCATGGAGGATTAGTCTTCTTTCCTCTCCAAGACCACTGAATCAAACTTCCAGACTGCTAGTCAGGTTGTGCTATCTCCTGGAGCATGACTATACACGAGTATAGTCTTTTTGAGGGTACTGTGTGCTGAGTACTACGTGCCGGGCAAATTACTCTAGAAAACCATTCTATCTCCCTGTTCTGTGATTGAGGAGAAATAGGCCAGAAATGCAGATCTGGGACCTAACACCAGGTCACTGTGACACTGCAGCCCTCTCGCCACCTCTCCCAGGACACTCTTTCTGTGTCTGAGTCCCACCTACCTCATCCATGGCAATGCCAGGCATGGGGCTAAATTTTCAGAGAGGATGAGGGAGGGGGTGTGTGTGGGCAATCTCCTCCCCATGCACGACACACCCCTACCAAAGGGGCCCCAGCCTACAGAGCCAAGTGTTTGCTGGCAAACAGCTTATTTCACTTGAGCCCCTCTACACATCTTTTGAGCCTTTGAAGAAGAGGATGCTGATTGACCCAGGCCTGGGTAATCTACCTGACCATCTATTGAAATCTTGCATGCAGTTAAAGCCCATCCCAAACTGCTTCCATATCCCAGAGGACCACTTCTCTCACAGGACCACAGAGCCTCATCTGGTGTCACCTCAAGCCTGACGATGTTTTCATTTTTACCTTAGGAATGTTTTTCCAATTTTTTGGAAACACATTATAAGAGCAAACTAGTTGTGCACCTGCAGTAGAACAGCAGGTGTGTCTGGTACTGAAAGGTAATGTGACCTTGAGTAGGCCACCATCATCTCTCTGGGCCTCAGTTTCCCCATCAGATGGGTGAGGGGATGGGATAAAATAATTTACAGCCTGTTCTAGGATTGCCATTCTCCAATTCAGTATGGGTTAGGGGATAGTCATTTGTGTCTCTGCTCTGGGCTAACTGAACTTTCAAAGTGTAATACTCACAGTTAATGCCTGTCTCTAAGAGAAATTCCATTATCAAGGCTTTGAGGAAGTGGGTCAGCTTCACCCTTTCTGCTGGAATCGGAATCCTGACATTACTGAGTTTTATCTATCCACATGCTCACTTTTTTATTTTATTTTTTTAAATTTTATTTCCGTGGTGCAGGGACGGAGCCCAGGGCTTCCAGCATGTGAGGCAGGCACTGTACCACGGAACTCCATCCCCCAGCTCACCTTATCCTGGGAAGCCCAGGCAAGGATGAGCTCAGATCTATTTTCCCAGTGTTACTGAGGTCCTGAGAAAGGAAACTTCCCTGGAGACACTCTCAGCTTCTCCAGAATGCCCCCGGCCTGGGTTCCTCTGGGAGAAATCTTCAAGCGTGGCAGGCAGACGGAAGCAAGAGTTTACACTCAGCATGCCAAGCATTCTCTGGATGACTTCTAAACATAAGTAGGCCTTAATATAGAGCTTCTTCTGGTGCCGACTATTCACTTGAAATCCTTGCCCACATGGCTCCTGAGCCCAATTCCTGAGGGGACATTATTTGCAGCCATAAACCAGGTGTTATGGTTCAGTGAGAAGACATGACAACTGTCAAAGCAAAGGGGGTTCTTAAATACGCTGATCACCTGCACGTCAGGATTATCTTACTAAGTCACTAAAAGCTGAAGCCCCATAACTGAGCTGTGTGCTCTGAATTGGAAGATCTGAATCCTGATGGCCAGGACCCAGGATCGCCACCCGCCTCAGAAAGGAAGAGAGTCTGCAGCCTTGTGGGGATGACAAGGCCCAGGAGACAGCTGGGCTTCACTTGGCCATGCAGGCACCTCACCCCCACCCCCCAGGAAGGCTGTGGCCCCTGGCAGCCAGCCCTGTGCTCTCCCACTTTCAGACACAGGGCTTGCTGACAGCAGAGAGCTGCCTCACTGCAGTTTCTAGGACACCTTATCCACTTATGCAGTTGGCTGAAAGCTCAGGGCCCCATCCTCAGGGAAAAATGAAACAATCAGTTTTCTGTGTAGGCCTGGCACGGGGTGCAGATGCTGGCTGAAGTGCAAATGAGATGAAATGCTCTAGAAGATGGGCTGCATGGGCACCAGTAAATTGCACTCCATTCATTCCTCACTGATAACCAAGCCCCAGGAAAGGCACAGTCTGCAAGGAGATGAGAAAGCTTGTATTGATTCATTCATTCATTCATTCATTCATGCAGTCAGTGAGTCCCATAGTAATGGCATGCACCTGGAAGGCTCTCAGACACCCAGGGACAGCACAAAGAGCAAGGTCTGCTCTCTGCCCTTGAAGAAAACAAGGAAGTAAAGAATGACACTGTGGAGGGTGAGAACAAGGATTCACCAAGAAGCAAGCCCTCCCTGCAAACCAACGTCATGTGTGAGCCACTGGCAGTAGGGGGACAGCCAGATCCTAGCCCCTTCTGGTGTGTGGGCTGGCAAACAAAAAGAGGCAATCCCCTCCCACCCCCACCCCCATAAGCGACTGGCTGATCCAGAGGAACACAGGCTGAGATGATAGATATTGAGGTGAAATGCAATCGGATGCCTGTGGTGTTTGGTGTTTGCAGGTCTAGGGCCTGTGGTCTGATCATCTATTCAGAGGGTAACAACAGTAACCAGTGTGGCATCTAGTGGGGATCTCCTTCTAAAGGTGGGAACCATTGTTAATTCCCTATTATCTCTTTTTGGAGTCCTGTATCATTTTCATTGTTTCATTGGGTTGGTTTTTGTTCTGCTTTGTTTTGTTTGATTCTGTTATATCTGATGGCATGAGCAGCTAGTTCAAAGACAGTAAGATATATTTTGGTAGCCATTTTGGATTTACAGTTTTCTGGTTTTGAAATCCTTTATTGCATTCACTGTTTTGTTTTTATTGGTTCTATTCTGTTCTGTTGTTTGATTTTTTTTACTATGTCTGAAGGTACTTGTAGCAATTTTGAAGACAACAAGAAGCACTATAGTAACTAGTGTTGATTTTGTATTGTTTTGAAATCCTGTATCGTGTACACTTGTTTGTTTTGATTGGTTTTATTCTGCTTTATTTTCCTTGGTTCTATCCTATTTAAAATACAATTAAAAAAAAGAATGCCAATGTGGGAGATGGGCCCAAACAAGGGTATGATAGTCTATAAGCAGGGACACCCCCAACACTGGAAGGGGGTCAAAGACTATGTCCCACGAGGTCTGTAACACTAGGAAGAGGACTTGGGCCACATGAGGACTGCATTCCAAAGAAGAGGGTGACACAAGCAGAAATCCAGAGGTGAGGTGGGGCAAGGAATAGGCACCACCAAAGATCCTAGGGGGTAAGAAGCTGGAACAGCCATCACACCCACACTGCTTGGATATTTTTGCATAACGCCGGTGCATTCCTGCCATGAAGTAGGTACAAAATCAAAGCTTACTGTCCGGGTCACATTTGACTTCTGATTTCTTTTACCTTCTCAGGCTTTCCATCACCTGCTGCTGAATCCCAGCATTTGTCCTACCACCAGGAAAAGGGAGTCATTCTCCAGGTTTGGAATGTCAGTGACTACAGAAGCTTTGGAGAAAGAGAAGCATTGGGCCAAGTCCCAGTTATCTTGACACAGGTTCAACCTCCTTTCCTGGGGCCACAAATTTAATAATAGCAAGCCTTTGTTCAAAGCCCTGGCGTGAGACGTAAGCTTGCCCCAGGCCTAGGGTAGGAGGTGGGGCACAGATCTGTCCATGCACACACATAAGAGGCACACACATGCACAAACATGTGTACTCACAGGCCCACACATGTGCACATACCCTACTTTCCTCAGCTCCACTCACAAGTGGCTGCCCCGGCCTTGGCCGTCACCAGCAGGGGAGCCAGGCTTTGGTGGGGAGGGGTTCCACAGAGTCTGGAGCTACATGGTGACCCCTAAGGCAGCTCCAGTAATCCTGGATGGAAAAAGAGGCAGTCTCTGCATGTTAAGACTCCTTTGTATCTTCTTTGATCACCATGATAGGGCCGAGTTTCTTCCTAGACTAAGTTCAGGTGTCAGAGGCTATTCATGGGGGTTTCATGAAACTGAGCAGGGCCTGGAAGCAGTAGGTGGGTTTATGCTTCCCTTCATCCAGGCCTGAGACCTTGGAATTGTACCTGGGGAAGAAGTGGAACCCCCGTGAGTTTCAAACACATCATATTTTACTCCTTTTTGGGATTTCAGGGATAGATGATCATGGGGCACAGTATGACCCAACCCTGGCAATCATCTCCCGTCACTGTTTTGAAACGAACTATTCCTGGTGGACAGCCTTGATCAACCTTCAGGGAGAGTAGCAGTGATTTGCATATAGAGACAAAAGTCACCTTGTAAATTAAGAGCACAGTCTTCAAAATGAAGAAGAATGTTGGAGCCCAGTCTTGGCACTTTTTGGCTGTGATTTTAGAGAAACTTTAACCAATCAGTGTTCCTCCTTCTCAACACCTGTGGAATGCTGATGTCATCAGAATCTAACTTCTAGGATCACCTGTGAACATTAGTCAATATATGTAATAAAGCAGTAAGCACTTACATCATGAAAATAATTCCAAATAATTTGGTTAATAGTCACTAGCCTATCCCCTCAAGGACCTCCTGCCCCCTTACCCTTCCTTCAGGGCCCCAGAACCTCCCCAAGGCTCAGACACTAAGGAGTCTGGGCCTGCAGTGATACCTGCACCACAAGATGTCCCTGTTTCAATATCGCCCTCCCTGCAGATTCTCATAGATTCCTTCTTAACCTCAGTACCCTCTGGAGCAGTTTTGACCCCCCCCATCCTGTCCCTAGCGGGACTGAGCCCACTTAGCATCAGAGGTTCATGTGATCTACTGAAGGAAAGGGACCACTCCATTTTCCTGGTTTGGGTTGAGCATGCAATTCCTCTGCAGATTATTCAAATCCAGGGTTGCATGGGCTCACGGCCAGAGAACTTGACCTTGCATGATTCCCAGCTTCATTTCTGGGTCAGAAATGTTTGGGAAAAGCTGGAATCAATATCTGCACTTCTGTAAAGCTAGGAAAACCCCAAGGCTAGTCCCTTGGGGCCACAATGGCTGCTCATCAAAGGAAGTATTTCTTAAAGAAACAGGAATTCAGTCTATCTAATTTCATCACCACTATGCACCATCTGCCCTCCTTTGGTTGGTAATCACTTGTCTTGACTGGGGAGGTAGAAAATACAGCATTAAAGTCAAAAGATAAGCTTGACTCTCAACCTTAGTGCTACTAGCTGAAGGGTATCAGGCAAGCTTATCCTCCATGTCCTCATCTACCATGCTGGGCAAATGGGGGAAGGTGAGAGTCCCCTGGGCCGCAGAGCTGCTACTTGAGAATTGGGTGAGGGAGAGGTTTGAAAAGGATACCTCAGTATGCACCTGGTGTAAAAGAAGCACTCAAGGGTATCTAGTTGAATCAAATACTTTAAAAGGGCATTGCTTGTTTGTGGATTTGAGATGTCAATGCACCCTTAAAAAGAAGAGAGACTCAAACAGGTTTACTGGTAGAATCCTACTTCCTGGGGGTGCAAAAGGACTATCTATGTTCATAAAAGATGCTGTGAGAGTGCAAAACACTTGCACATCTGACCAGGCACTCAGGATGCTCTTTCTTTGCTACATCATTCCAGTTAACACGCTGGCAATTTTCAACTTACCCTGCAAACTTGCTTTATCTGAGACCATCACAGGTATGTTACTGAAGAGAAGGTAGTAATCAGTCTTAAAAGCGTAACTTGTGAAATGACATGAATATATTCTAGAGCAGCGTTGGCAAAGCTAGGGTATACAAGCCACAGTGGGCCGTCTGCACCTTTGAAGTTCTAAAAGGTTCACCATCACTGTTTCAGGGGAAAAAATGATATCTTAGGTTCCAAAAATGTCAGGGCTGCCTAGCAGATGTCTTTAATAACCTAATTCCTGTTCAAGGAAGGTTGGCTCCTTAAATTTACTACCGGAGGGAACCAAAGTTTTTCATAGTCACTGTCACCTCGATTTGTGTATATGGGGAAGGTGGCATGGTTTTCTCCATTTCCAGTTCAGGTATCCCGCTGATCATTACAGGAGGCAGGAGATGAAATCTCTTTCTATTAGAAAAGTATTCCACTTTTAGTGAAATCACACTGACCCTTGTTTGCTTTGTGCAGATGTCTCTGAGCCTTGGTCTTTTTTCAGTCTGCTGTTCTTTTTTCGTATGAATAGCTCTTTATAACTTTTAAAATATTTTTATTAACACATTGTTATGGCTTGTATCTAGATATCCCCCCAAAGCCTCATGTGTTCATAGGTGGGACCTTTTGGGAGGTGGCTGGATCTAAGATGTGTGATACTGAGATGATGTGTATGATGCTGGAATTGCTAGGTTATGGGAAGGCCCTATATGGGTGGGAGCACTACCTGCCCTACAGGTGGGTAGGCTGGACAGAATACAAGGGACAGAAATAGTGCTGCTGTGGCTGCTTGTTACTTGTTCACTGCTGCTCCTGCTGCTGCTGACCTTGCTGCCTTCTGCCATGAACTGTTTTTCTTCTCTGGTACCCCTTTGCCATGCCACCCTGACTTGCAGCCAGCCACCTATGAACTGGAACATCTACAAACCGTGAGCTAAATAAAGCTTTCCTCCTTTAACTTTGGGTGTTGAATATTTTGCCTTAGCAATGAGAAAAGTAACTAAGACACACACACATACTAGTTGAATACATCGATGGTGTTCAGTGTGGTATTTCCATACATGCATATAATGTGCACTGATCAAATCTAACCTTTTTTTCTACCCCAACTCACCCCAATTTCTCAGTCCCTGGTAATCACCATTTCACTTTCATGTTGACATCTTGTAGCTTGCATACATTAGAAAGAATATATAATACTTGTCTTTATGTGTCTGGCTTATTCCACTTGATCCATCCATTTTGCTACAAAGGACAGCATTTCATTCTTTTTATGGCTGTATAGTAGTCCACTTTATATGTGTACCATTTTTTCTTTATCCACTCATCTCTCATTGGACACTTAGGTTGATTCCATATCTTGGATATTGTCATAGTGTCACAATAAACATGAGAGTGCAGGTAGCTCTTGGAGCTACTGATTTAATTTTCTTTGGATATATACCCAGAAGTGGGATAGTGGGAACATACGGTAGATCTATTTTTAATTTTTGGAGGAACCTCTTACTGTTTCCCATGGAGGCTATACTAATAGATCTTTTTCCAGCTAGTTGCCAAATCACTTGCCTACTACTGTATTAGCAGCTATAAGAGTCATCTTTTCCAAGATACATTATCTAATTAATACTATAGATTCTGCAACATTGCAATGGGTTCCCCAGCCCCCACTCTCCTTCAGGGCACTGTGGTCATTTCAAAAAAAAAATGTGGACTGCTCAAATATAAAACACTCAGGTATATGTGAATTTCAGAAAGACAAAAATAATTTTGTGTGTCTACATATCACGTGGCATATATTTATAGTAAAAATTATTTTTATCTGAAATTCACATTTAACTGGGCATCTTGTTCTGCCATTTCTTTTCTTTTTGTTTCCTTTTTTTGCTAAATGTGGCAGTCCTATTTGCTATCTACTTTCTTTGCTCATACATCAAAGAAAAAGAACAATCAAATAAAGAGAAGTGGTGAACGTATTCACTAAATCTCACTCTCTCCAAAGGAGTCTCTTAAGCCTGGACTTTAGCCAGTTTACATCCCACTTAGTAAGGTTGGTGGCAGATTACCAGCACCAAACTAGAAAGAAGGTTAGGGGCTGGCTGCCAAAGGAGGAAGGGCATTGGCCCAGGAAGAGACTCGGCTTAAAACCAGGAACCCAGGATCTGAGGTCACTGCTCCCTTTCTGGCCATGTGGTCTCTGAAATATTACTTAGCTCCTGCAAGCTTCAAATACTATTTTGTTATCTTTCAATCAACAAAGAAGACATAGTGCTATCTACCTTGCAGAGTTGATGTAAGATTAAATAAAATAATGCATATGGAAAATGCTAAGTAAATGTAAGGTTTATTATCACAGCAAGGCATACTGAATAAGAAATAAGGATCCTCAGTCTCACTGCTAGGAAGGAGACAAACTATAAAATCACAGGAGCTCACAAAGAAGACACTCTGGACTTATTTCATGTAACAGCAAAGAACCCTGGATACAAAGGTGTCCCATCATTCCGCTACAGCACTGATGTTTAGTGACAGTGTGTGCTATCAAGAAAAGAAACATTCAATAGATTCTGTTTAAGAAGAAAGGCAAGTGCTTAATCCAAGTGACTCTATCAAAGTTCCAAAGGCTTTGTCAGCATTTGACATAGCCCAGTGGAGAACCCCAAGAGTTGCTTTTTAAGAACTTATTCAGAACCTCAGATGTGCCAGGCACTGTGCTAGTCACATTCATGAACTTAGAAAGAGATGACGCTGTGTTCAAAGCAGCTGGATACTATCCCACTAATAAATATTTGCTGAGTGAATGAAGAAGCATAATAATGAATCTTCATGGTAAATTTACAACGTGGTGGAGACACAAAAAGAAGGCAGGATATACTTGTGGCTGGCTTAATTCCTTTTATAAGTTATAGTACAGGTCAGGGGACAGAAAAGGCTCCACTATATGCACAAAATGGAGACTTAGAAAAAAGGGTGCTTTATCTTGGAGGGGCACTGAGCATGAGGTGAAAGTAAGCAGTATGGCTAGGATGACCACTCAGTCGTCACAGTCACACTGGTATTGGTCAGGAGATACTGCTTGCTGGAGTGAAGAGCTGTCCCTAAAGATCACTTTAAGCAGCTAACACTTAATAAGATATTCTACCTGCCTAATATTTGAAAATGATACAGTTGGGCTTTTTCCTGATGAATGGCTGGGGCCCATCATCGTTCTCATTTTGAGAACCTGAAGGAGCAGGAGCAGTTAGCATTAATGTCTCCCATCCGTGGATGTCAGCCAGAGGTCAGTGCAACCACGAGGGGAATGAGGATGTTAGGGGTCATGCAGATGGGCTGAAATGAACCAGTGTCCCGACACAGTGACCAGGCGCAACAGCCAGCATCAGTCAGACTGGTCCACAGAAGGACAATTCCTGCCAGTCCAAATCCTCATTGATCAATCAGTGACCCCTGAATTCGAGCCTAACGCACAGGACACACTGGTTGGAAACCTAGTGGAAAGTAAAAGAATGTGAAACAATATGACAGACATTGCCTTAGTCTCAGGAAATTCATTTTCTAAATTAGATGACAAAACTCCACCAGTGAGACTGCTACAAACATGAGCAAAAGAACCATGTAAAGGAAGCCACAGTAACAAAGGGCAGTGCAGGAGGCTGCCTCCCAGGAGCCTCCCAGCCTCGGCCACCTGCATACCACCTGTGCACCTGCCTTGCTAGGATGCTGCAGCCCCCGTGCCCCAAAATCAATGCTTCTGATGTGCTGACTTGGAATCCTAAGGAAACTAGATCCAAAAGGACTCTCAGAGATCAAATAAGCAAATGTCTCATTTGAAAGAGGAAAAGGGAAAAGATGATGATCATGTGCCATGCTCTTCACACATTACCTAATCCTCACACTGATTCCACAGGTAGTAAGCACAGGTACTTTGCAGATCACTAGCCCACAGGCACCTGGCCAGCACACAGGGAGGAAGCTTGGCCTCACCTAAGCAATGTCCATGTTGTTTCCTGTTGCTGCAAACCACAAGCTGTCCCTGATTCCAAAGGTAACAAAGGCCATGTCCAGGCCAGGCCTTGGGCTCCTGACTGAGTCCAATATGCCTCCCACCACATTGTGAGGTCACCTGAAGCTTTATTTCAACCCAAAGCAGGCAGAGAAACCAAGATTCTAAGACTTAAATTGAGCACTTACTGCAATCTTTTTTTAAAAGGGATTTCAGATATGAATAAAATCCATCTCATCTCACTACATTCCCAGGAATTCTCTACTTTCCTCTGTTGCCCAAGAGCTGTGCTGGGTAGACATAAGAACGTCCTGGCTTGGAACCAGCCACGTTTTGTTAGAAGTTTTACAGTGACTGTTGGGTCATGCTTTTAAAGAAGGAAAATTGGTTCAGAAAACATTTCCAATACTATATCCTGTTTATTTTTCACCTTTTAGATGAGCAGAAACAATGTTCAGCCAGTTGGCATGGGTACGAGGGGCCAGGGACTCTTGCACTCTGCTCTGGAGGACCTGGATTTGGACAAGCTTTCTTACATGCATTCAGGCAAAATATAACAACAAGCATAACTTTTCATATATAAATATTTCACTAGAAGTCATTCTAAGAAAAAGTAAAAAATAAATGTACATGGAGATTGTTTATTATATATTATTTTATGCAGGAAAAATAAGGTTATTTTTCACAATGCTGTTGATAATACTGAAAACATCCTTAGTCCTCTTAAAACAGGGGAATTGATCAGGTAGGTTAAACTGCTTTCCTAGACTTCAGTGTTAAATGAACAGTTAAAATGATACTGTAGATTCATACTTAGTGCCACAGAAGGATAGTCATGGTATGACGTTTTTTTAAAAATCCAGCTTGTGTAAGTAGAACTTGTAGTAGGATTCTTTTTTTAAAAAAATATATTTCTATATCTGCACATAAAGAATAGAAAGATAATAAACATGAAAGACAAAGTATCTTTGCAGTCTGAGATTGTGAATGATTTTCATTTTTCTGCCTTTTAAGTTCCATCTTTTAATTCTTCTGTAATGCTTACCTATGCCTTATGTAATTATGACTTTTAAATTATTCTTTAAATTAAAAACATAGCTATTAGTCATATCCAGGGAGCAAGAGAAGAAAATTTTTCTAATTAAAAGTTGTGTAACTCATAGTAAAACAGTTAGGTTAGCCCATAAAACCCGTTCAGGCGTCCAGAGTGATCTGTGCAACAGCTTGGTTTGGGGTGCTGTGGGGGAAAAGGATGAATTGGATGGAACAAGGGCCAGGACTGAGGACGGCTCGTTTCTTCCCATGGGCCTGTGCCAAACCCTTGACACACCTGCCACACCTAGGGGGACTCCTGCAAGGCTGCTGATTCTCTCATGCTCCCAGGGCCCTGGTCTACCTATGGTGCACAGCATCCCTCTGCTCCAAGTTACCCACTTGGAACTCCCAACCCAAACCCTATGCCCTCAGGGCTGCCCCCCCCCCGTCTCTGGGGATAACAGACTGGCATCTGCAAGGAGGACTGCTCTGAGGAGCCATCTGTGGCCACTGTGGAGAGTGGAGGGAGGGTGACCATGTTCCAGCACCAGCTTCTATGAGGGGATGGGGGGACAGTTCTGGCACGAAGGACACTCGTGGTTCCCAGGTATCATGAGCAACATATGTACTTGGGACCTGCTGACAAACAGCCCCTTTCCCTCTTGCCATCTATTGCCCACCATCCCTGGCCCAGGTGACCAGCCTGGGCCTCTTCTTTCTTTTGGTCCCATAGTGATACAATTATGCCCACACAAATGCCCATTTGACTCATTTACAGATTCTCTGGATTACTGCTTCAGAAGGCGGTGGCTGCGAATTAACTAGTCTCCTGCCAGACATCACAGGGGCTTTAATAGAAACAACAACAACAACAAAGAAGACCAAGTTGCCCTCTCACACCTTCCATCTGGCCTAGCCTGGGATCTAAAGTTGACAATGGTATGCTCTGACCAAGTTCAGCCTGGCTGTGGAGAACAGAGGTAGTGAGGCGAGGGATACTGAGGACTCAGCCGTGCAGAGGCAACCACAGTATTGAACACTTAGGCCTAACTGTATGGGAAAAGGACACAATTAGGGACATTGACCCGGTGGCCGCATGTGGGACAGCACAGGAGGCTGAGATCAGAGGCAGAGACCAAACCAAGGGTCAGATGAAGGGGTGTGTAGTCCCAGAAGCTTTCAGAGAAGACAGCCAAGGGCAAAGTCTCTGGTTCTGGGGTCCGAAGACCTGCCTATGCCCCCACAATGCCTGCAGAGTGGCAGCTCAGCTCCTCATGGGTGAAGCGCCCATGATAACCTACCCTTGGGTCTGGAAGGGCTGCAGCAAAGAAGCCAGGAGTTAGGCGCACTACGAGTACTTTGTTAAACTGTAAAGTGCTATACAAATGTTAGCTATTATTATTAAATGGGTGAGACAGTATTTTGTCAGCAGCTTAGTTCTGCTCAGTTGAACACTGCACTCCAAATATTTCACCCAACACCAAACAGGACTTTGTTATTTAGGGAAGAGATTCAGCAGCTTTCATGGAACAGTGGAAAAATCTAAACAGCAGCTAAAAACACAACTCTTACATCTTCCATGATAAGCATCTTTATGCTGGTGGGGCTGAGGTCTAATAATCGCTGGGATCACACCAAGACAGTGTCTCACCTTATGGAGACATTGGCTACTAAAGGGGTCTAGGTCTGGGGGAATCACAAAGGGGAAGAAAGTGCTCACATGGTCAAAAACAATGATCCTGGCTTTGTGTTGGTTTACCTTCACTTACCTGCAAGGGAACAGAGCTTCTCAGAGACTGTCATGGGTTTTTTTGTTTGTTTTGTTTGTTTGTTGTTTGAGACACAGTCTCAATGTATAGTTCAGGCTGTCCTTGAACTCGCTGTATAACCCAGGCTGGCCTGAACTCATGGTGACCCTCCTACCTCAGCAGCGGTGCCGGGATTACAGGTGTGCACTACCAAGGCCAGCTCTCAGAGACTATTTAACGTATGAAGATACTCAGCAACTTGCAATCAAGAAATCTTGACCTTGGAATGGATGCTGAAGCAAGAATGCTTCCCTCTCTATCTACCTCCCACCAGTCTGTTGGCTTCTTAGGTACTGGGTATTGATATCCTGTTACCTAGCAAAAGCTCTATTGTGTATATCAGAAGTTGAATGGGTGGATGGGTAGATAGATGGATGGGTAGATGGACAGATGTTTGACGAATGGCTGAGTGAGTAGAGTAATGTATGTAGGGGTAAATGGGTGAGAAAGTGAATATATGGATGGAAAAGTCAGCTGTAAAGCATTTCTGATCTATTCTCAGTCTCCAATCAAGAAAATACCAATCTGTCCCTTTCCCTCTTAAAAAAAAAAAAGTGAAGTGTCCTCTGTTCTTCATCTGCCCCAACACCTGCTCTCCATTTGCTTTTCTGACCCACCATTTCTGCCCATGATGAGGTTGTTCTGTTAATTCTCAAGGCTGATACCACCCAGAACCCCTGCACCCCACCACTTGATACTGCAGAGGGCTCCTGAAGAAAAGGAAGTGGTTAATGAGATGGTCACTGTCCCATGTCAGTAGCCCCAGCTCCTCCCTGGGTGTGGGGAGAACTTTCAAGAATGAGTAGAAAGAGCCTTCCCAGAAGGACAAGAGATTCCGACTTAAACATTGTTTTCCTTTGCATTTTAAACTAAGCACAAAGCTCCCTGTTAAACCCTCATCTCCTGGTGAACAGACTATTTCTGCCTATCTGAGTCACATACCTCTGAGTAGCCAGACCTTCTGACTCACTGGGGGTTGGAATTTCAGATTCACAATGCCACAAAGCTGCTAAAAATAGGAATCAGGTACCTGGGCCCCAAAATAGGACAGAGACAAACACTGCTCTTCAATAGAACCATCGCCCTATCTACCACACAAAATCAAACAGGGGAGAGCTGTCCTCATTTACACTTCTAAACTCAATATAGTGGTTTCCAATCCTTTGGAGACTGGCAAGGTAGACAGACAGATGCAAAAGAAAGACAGAAGTCCAAAGTTAGAATAATTATTTCTAACACATCCTGGTTGTTTTCATTAGAAAATTCTGTATCCTTAAATTAGCATGGGGCACTGTCACAGCATTGGCAGGGAAATGAAACTTCTCCATCCATGCTTTGGTTGTGGTTTTCCCAGGAGAATCAACGTGGCTTAAAATAGTTGAGAAACTGTCACTGAGAACAAAAAGGATGCTTAGGATTTTTTTAAAAAATGGTTTTATATTTCCTTTCCAGATTTTTTAGGTCTTCCTATGTTAAAATTTTATTATAACTTTTCCCACTATTTACAAACAATTTGCACTTGAGCAGCTCCAGTATTAGCCTTGCTACTATTTTTATTTTTATTTTTGCCTACTTTTTTGGAAGAAAAAGATCTATATCACTGTATTCTTTGGTGACAGCTGTAAGAACTTCACTTTGAATCTCTCCTTTATAATTTTCAGAATGAGATTTTACTGGTGATGCCTTAGTTGACCCTAACACAAAGTGCAATGAGGTCAGGCAGACCTCATCACCCTGGGTCTTCCGGTGTGAAACTGCATTCAGGAGGAAACGCGCAGAACGATGAGTCACAAGTGGGCTCTCACCAGGATTTCTGACTCCTCTCCCTGTTGGACACAAGCAGAGGCCAGGAGGTGTCTTATCTGAAAGAGCAGAGCTGACCTGCTTTCCAGGGACAGGAGACAACCAAGGTATAGACGCCCTGCTCTGTCTGACTACTACTCACATAAAAATGCCTTTCTCTTCTACACATGTATATCTTTCCATAATAAAGTTTTTTTTCAGTTAATATGCTCAATACAGAGTAGATGACTGAAAGAAAAATCACCTCTGAAGACTGTCTTCAAGATGAAGGAAATGGCTATTGACATAATAAATTGCAGCTATTCGTTTTCACTGGTGTTTTAATTCCCAATGACTTCTGGCAGGTGGGAGCCCGCAGGCCTCTGGGCATAAACTGCTGGGATAGGAGATAAATCACAGGTGCCATTTGCAGAACCCAGTCTAAAGCTATGGAGCCAAATGAGGCTGCTGGGCAAGCGAGGCTGTGACAGGTGGCCATGGTCACATTCTAGACTGTGTAGGCAAAGGAAAATGCTATGACATGTGACTGAAATACTAGGACTGCCAGTCCCTTGTCACCTTCAGGATGAGGCTAGGTCTTAATAAGAGGTCACCACTCACTTGAAAGTGTGTGAAGGGCTCTGACTTGAGCACTTGCTTGGGTCCCACTCTTGAATACTTCAGCTTTGGGGGATTTGAGGTCTGTGGAGGTAATAGCACGTGGGAGGTCTTATAAACACAGCTTAGGATATTAGGAAAAAAGAGCTAAGAGCTTGTCTTTCTCAACTATTCATTAGAGACCCCCAAACATGATGTTTCCCTTTGAGAGGGAAACAAAATTGCCAAGAGTTGACCATGGCATGACTTTGATACTTGTTATCTCATTTGATACTTGCAATCATATCATGAGATGGTTTAATATTTTTAGTGATTAGGATGATAGCTAAATTATCTGGAATTTACTGGAAGTCACACAATCCATAAGTGAAGACACCATTTGAACCATGATTTTACGGATGTCGAAGCTCACCCCTGCCTGCCTACGGCAGCATTCTTTTCTAGAACACTTGCTCTCCCCACCAGATGGAAGCTGAACTAGGCTAATAAACCAGGGCCACTGTCCTGAGTCTGGAGTGAGTTCTGTGGACTTCACCCATGGCAAACCTTTCCCTTGTCTTTTAGCTCACCTCAATTCCAGTAGTGTCCTTAGTATGTGGTGCCAAGTGCCTGCCAAATTGCTATAAGGCTATGCTATCCTTGACTTATAGTGTAAAAGGACACATTAAGAGTGATCAAATGTGGCTTCCATCTACTTTCTGCCTTATATCAATTAGCATTCTTCTCAAGGTGGGAGTAAGCTGAGAGAGAAAAGTTGATAAACCTTGGAGAATTTATTGGGAATAAATTCATCTCCTGAGGCAGGAAGTGACATGACCAGTGACAGAGCTCATCCCCTGCTCCTGGGTGAGACAACAAGGAGTGTTGTACACTGTCCTCCATTATGTTGTTTGGAGAAGATAAGGACCAGAAGTCAGAAGCCTGACCTAGTCACCAGTAATTCAAGGCAAGTAACTTGCCTGAGCTTGTTTCCTCTCCAAAGGACAGCAATTCCTACTTTGTCTTTCTCACCCCATTCTCACGAGAACCTAATGAGGTGCCTTGTGCATTTGAACACTGAAAATCCACAGAAATGTGAGGCATAAGTTCTCTGGGGAGAGAACAGCATCCCTATGCAGTTTATTTCTGTGTCTATTCACTGTTACTCTCAAGGTTTCTGAATGCCACACTACATGTCTTTCTGCAGGTTCCCTGTGGCTGAGCCTCTGAGAGGACAGAAGACAGAGGTCAGCACCATTTCAACACCGTAGACCTGCTGCTGTTTGAGAGTTCAGTAAACTACCTTGAGAAGTAGACTGTATGGTTTGTTAACGTTTCCTATAGGCCGGCAAACATTTCACCTTCCCGTCAGGTGAAGAAATGCAGGGGCAGAGAAAAGATAGAGAAAAATGCTTGAAATGAAACAATAAACTTGAGCATATTGAGGCAGAGAAGAGATGCAAACAAGCTGGCTAGTCAGGATTGGAATGTAAGGACAATCCCAGGCTCACCCCTTGCTGACCTGACCTGACCCAGGAGGCTGGACTTAGCAGCACAGGTTTTAGAGTCACTGCTAGTTTGAATCTTGAATATTCCCCCAAAGGCCTATGTGTTAAAGGCTTGGTCCCTGGCTTGGTGCTCTTGGGAGGTGATGGACGTGGAAGAGGTGGGGCCTAGTGGGAGGAAGTTAGATCATTGGTGGTAAACTCTCCAAGAAGACAGTGGGACTGCAGCCCCTTCTTCTCTCTTCCATTCACTTCCTGCACATGAGTTAAATGGTTTTGCTTCACTATATGCTTCCTGACACTACCCAGGACCCAAGCCCCAAAGCAATAGATCTCTCTGATCATAGACTGGAACACTCAAAACTGTGAGCCTAAATAAACCTTTCTTTTTATAAGTTGATTAACTTAAGTATTTGGTACAGTCTGGGAAAGCTGACTGACACAGTCATCTAACCCCACTTTGAATTCTAGCCTATTTCTTACTACCTGTACATGTTGGTCTTGGGCACATGATTCAGTCTCTCCAAGACTCAGTTTTCCTTAAGTCTTCAGTACTTACCACACAGCCCACCATAACCTGTCTGAGGCCACACTGCATACCATTGCAATCAGTCTTCTCCATTTTTATACTTCTCTCAAGAGCTGGCATTGGAACAAATATTTGTATCCTTGAGTGTATTCTTTGAGAGGAAATGGGTTTAGAAGTTATGAATATTCTTAAGTTTTTCTCTATAAAAATTGTGAAGCTTCATTTCCCCAAAATGCTATGTTGTTTCTGAAAACAGGACTCACAGATTCCTGCCACTCTGACATCTTGCTTCTCTCACTGCTCATTCGGGTCAATATAAGGAATAAAACAGAACACTTTTTTAAAAAAAACAATTTTTTATTTTGAAATAAGTTAAAACCTACAGCAATTCTGGGCAACAAACGCAAGGCAGGGGCATCACAATCCCAGACTTAAAATTATACTATAAAGCAACTCTGATGAAAACAACATGGTACTGGTGAAAAAAGAAAAAAAAAACAGACCAGAGGATCAACAAAACAGATTAGAAGATGCAGAAACAACTCCAGATGTACTTAGCCACCTTATCTTTGACAAAGATGCCAAACACATTCACTGGAAGAAAGCTTCTTTAATAAATGATGCTGGAAAAACTGGCTTTCCACATGCCAAAGATTTAAAACTGGACCTATATCTTTCACCCTGCACTAAATGAAAATTGAAATGGAACAAAGATCTAAATATTAAAACAGAAACATTAAATCTGCTGAAGATAGAATAGGTAAAACTGTTGAAGACTTTGGTATAGGCAAAGACTTTATGAACAAAACCAGCATTGCACAGGAACTATCACAAAGAATCAACAAGTGGGATCTCATCCTATTAAAAAGCTTTTGGGCAGCAAGAAAAACCACCAACAAAGTGAAGAGACAAACCACAGTGTGGAAAAAAGATTTTGCCAGCTGTTCCTCAGTCAAAGAACTACTATCTAGAATATATAAAGAACTCAAAAAAATTGGACCCCCCCAAATTTAAAGACCCAATCTAAAAATGGGCATTTGAGGTGAATGCACACTTCTCAGATGAAGAAGTACAAGTGGCAAATAAATATATGAAAAATTGGTAAAAATCACTTGGTATTTGAAAGATGCAAATTGAAATAATGCTGAGATTCTATCGCACCCCAGAAACAATGGCTATCATCAAGAAATCAACCAATAACAAACACTAGAGGGGATGTTGTGGAAAAGGAACTCTTTTCTGCTGTTGCTGGGAGTGTAGACTGCTGTAACCACTGTGAAAATTAGTGTGGAGATCCCTCAAAAAACTAGGACTAGAGGTTTCATTTGATCCACCTATTTCCCTTCTTGGTATCTTCCCAAATGAATTAAAAGCATCATACCACAGAAATACATGAACATCCACGTTTATTGCCAAATCTTGGAAACAACCCATCAATTGGTGAATTGATAAAGAAGATGTAGTCCAAAAGTACACAATGGAATACTACTCTGCCACATAAAAGATAAGCTTGAGACATTTCTGAGTAAATGGATGCACCCTGAGACCATACTCTAAAGTGAAATAAATAAGATACATGTGTGCAAATACTTGCATTATTTCTCTGGTGTGAGAAACTAAAAGTGTAAATAAGGACCAAAATGTATACTAGGTATTGTGAAACAGGAAGAAAATGTTCAAATGGGGAGGGGAACAAAGTTGGAGGAAGGGTGAAGGGAAAGAAAGGAAAAGTTAAAAAATGAGAAAAGAAAGAAAAAATGGAAACAAAGCTTTTGTTAATGGGGAGGAGAGGAGAGGTTGAAGAGAGGGTAGGAAGAGAGGGAGAAAAAAATCGAGTTATATAATGTACAAGAATAAATTCTCTGTGATGAATGTGATCATTATGTATATCCAAAATGTACCAATAAAATCTGATTGGAGAAAAAAACTTAGAGAAAAGTTGCAAGAATAGTGAAAAGCACTACCATATATACCTTTCACTCAGATTATCCAGTTTTCTTTCTTTAGATTCCTCAATTGTCAACATTTTACTATGTAGGCTTCATCATTTTCTAGATGTAATATACATACAAGTACCTAAGTACATATATCTTTTCAGAATCATCTGAGACAGAGTTCCAAAAATGATGCCCTTTGTGCCTGGATTTCAACAGGACAAGCACATTCTCAAATAGTGTGATTAGCAAAATCAGAAAACTAACAGTGATGTAATGTTGTTTTTATTCGCAGACCTTAAATTTCACCCCATGTCCTCTCTAGGGAGAAAAAAAAATCTAGTTCAGGATTGAATCCAAGATCATGCATTACATTTAGATGTCATATCTCTTTAGTCTCTTTAATATAGAACAGTTCTCTCAGTCTTTGTCTTTCATGACTGTGGCATTTTGGAAAAGCACAAGGCAGGATATTTGCAGAATACTCCTTGGTTTGGGTCTGTCTGATATTTCTTCCTGATTACAGGAAGGCTGTGCACTTGGGGCAAGAACAGTAGAGAAGTGACATGTCCATCTCAATGTGTCACATCAGCAGCTGCGTAATGTGGCCATATCTACTAGAGGTAAGATTTACTTGGATCTTTGGTTAAAGTGGTATCTAAGAGTTTTCATTGAAAAGCTTCTATTTAACTAATAATCAATTCATGTCAGCACCATGGTCCTCATTCAAAGTCCGTGTGCTAGTTTTAGCATGGATGGACAACTCCCCTGAAACAGTGGGGTGGTGGCTACGTGATGACGTTGCAACTTTACTTCTCCAATCCACATTGTGAGTGGCATTATGTCCTAAGGTGAAGTTTTCCTCATTCTCCCCCATTCATTAACTAACATACCAGTATAGCTCATGAATTCCCATTGACTCTGTTAATGTGATTATTTATCTTGATGCTCTAATTCCCTCAGATTCCTCCAGTGGGAGTCCCTTGGACTGCCCTGTGAGCACTGCTTCCTGGCACCAGTATTGTAAGAAGTTCTGCTGTGCTAACTTTGCCTTCAATTCCTTTTAGTGAAGAATGATATTTAGAAGCCAAGATTGTTAACGGGGGTTTCATTTCTGCTATGCCTTTCTGGCAGTTTCGCAGGAAATGGGTGTGTGTATATACGTAACTATATCCATATATGTGTATATAATATGCACAAATACAATCATACTAACATGGAATTTCTTTTTAAATTAGAGTTTTATAACTTACTACTGAGGTTGAACATTTTTCCACATACTATTAGGGTACTGTATACATTCTTTGCTATTTATCAGTCTTCGTAGTTATTATTTCTTTAGACATATTTTTAAATACAGCTACTAAGAAAACATCACACTTCTGGTAAGTAGTTCCCCAAATTTATTATTTGTTGTTTTTATTTCTGATGTAGATAGTCCTAATTTTTTGAAGCTGAAATTATCATTTGTAATTTCTGCCATTGCTTTGAACTATTTAAGTCTTCCCCCAACCAGAGAATTGATACTCACTCTTATTTTCTTCTTCCTTTTCTATTAATCTATTTAATCAACTTGGAATATATGGTGGCAAACTGTATGACATGAAGGTCTAAATTGCTTTGATATCTTTTCCAAGTAGCTAACCAATTGTCCTAGCACCATTTATTATATAATCCTTCCTTTCATCACTGATTTATCATTGTTGTTTTTAGAAATTGCTTTTGGTATCTCCATCTGGCCAAGTGGTTTTTATAAAGGTTGCAGGGTAACATGGTTTCTCTCTCTTCATCTTACATAATTTAGATCCCTGGGGAAAATATCACAGCTAAGCATTTGGGCCTCTAGACTGCAGCTAGGATGCCTGGACTCAAACTCAGGCCCACAGCTTTCTGACACGTAAAATGGGGATGGTAACAGAATCTATCGTACAGGTTATCGTGAGAGGTTCAATAAAGCCAATAACAAAATGCTTGAAACAGTACTCAGCACGTGGGAGAGCTTAGTAAATGTTAGTCCTTACTATTTTTAGAATTGTTTTTCAGTTTCTGTTAACCCCTTTTTTTTCTTACATGGGACACTGAGTCTCAGAAATAGGAGATGATGGCTCCTTTCTTGCTTTGCCAACTCAGGTCAAATCCATTACCTGTGCTTTGAATTTATGGCGAATTTCACTGTGGGGGATGCAGTTCAAACATTGAGTGGACCACTGGCCTTTCCACAGAGCACACGGACACTCTGTAAGTGGGGAGATCTATTCGCGTTCTGCCAGTCTTTCTTGGTTCCTACGAGCCTTTTCTAGAAGGAGAAAGAACTTCTCACCACTTTTGATGAGGTCCCAGCAATTAAAGGTTTTTAGTTTTGCAAATAACATGACCCCAAATGTAAACCAACTCCTGTCTTCCACTAGGTACTCAAGTGCCCCAGCAACAGTATCCAGACATTTCATAACAAGTGCGATATCGTTCTGCAGTGTAGCAATTTTCTACTGTTTTTATGTTTAAGACAAGGTTTCACTATGCAGCTCAGGCTGGCCCAGAACTCACTTGGTAGCCCAGGCTGACCTCAAACTCACAGCAATCCCCTTGCCTCAACCTCCTGAGTGCTGGGATTACAGGCGTGTGCCACCATGCCTGGATGTTCCTACTGGGTTTTTAGGGAAATTTTTATTCACTACGAAGAACATGACAGTGATGTCGTAGCAACCCAGTGGGACTCTCTGTCTTAGGCATTGCCCTTTCTATGTTTTCTTCCAATAAGAAATTCACAAAGTTCAGGTGGGGCTACATGTTACCCACACTTAAAGTCTTCATCATGTGCCAGTTGCCATAGGATCTCTAAGCATCCAGGGCGGGTTTTTTTTTTTTCTTTTGGTACTGGGGATTGAACTCAGGACCTCGCGCTTGTCAGGTAGGTGCTTATACTGCTGAGCTAAATCCCAAGCCCCTTCTAAGCATCCAGAGGTGGTTGGCAAAAATGTTTTCCCTTTACCCAACTGCTGAAGTGCTAAGATCAAGAATTACTTATTGGGGAAAGGTTAGACTTAAAACCTGAAGTCACAAGTCAGAACCATTGATGTGGCGTGTGCAGAACAGGACAGGTTTGCTGGATGGAAAGCTTCAAGAGATGGACCTATCACCATGGGAAGGAACAGAGATTGCCTACATTGGGCATGCTAGGTAGGGGCCACGTAAACTTCCACACTGGGCCTACGCATGGCACACAGCCACTCCGATAGTAAGACACAGCACCTGCTTCTGACTAGGATGCTACAACATTCCATGTGTCTGAAAAATTATAGTAATTAAAAGTAGACATTGTTGATGTTGCTATTCTATTAATCAAACCACTCCAAAAGTATGCCCAGGAAAAGGATATGATTCTGACAGAGAAAACTGGTAGAGACTGAAATGCGGTCATGAGATTGGGCCACCAATCAAGGATTGGGATATCTGTACACTCACCAGGTGGCCCAGGAAACCACTGCACACCAACATTGCTATTTAGGGCACTGTCTTTAGTTCTTTTTCACAGAGCCAGGAGGTGCTCAGGGCAAACTTTGTTAATGCTCATGCAGTACTATTTTTGCTTCTGAACAAATCGATCTGAGAGGCAAAAATAGAACAAGGGTGGCAACAGGAAGGACTTAATTTCACCTGACTCACATGCAGACAGATTCTACTTAGACCTCGAGGAGACACAGCACTGACTGCTCTTTGCATTCTGTGGAGGCTGCCTTGAGGGGTGTTGCCTGCCCACTGTCAGATGATCAATGGCACAGTAAAGAAGATGCATTAACAATAACTAGAAATGACTTGTCATTTCAGCTGATGCAGGAAAAGCCCCCATCTAGTCATCAGTGTCTAACTGCACCATGATGGCAAATAAAACACCCAACGACAGACCAAGTAGACTTTGCTAGGTCAGTTCTCTAAAACTTACCTGTTGAGAAATTTGCCCACCTAGGTTTCCATACTGAGGCTGCTCATAGTTGAAAGGGTAATAATTCACTTTTGTGTACTTGTGGGCTTCCACAGACTTTTCCTAGGGGAATGAGCATGAGCAGACCTCTGACATTCTGGGTTGTATCAGCAGCCTAGTTTGACTGATCCATCCATCTCTACTTTTAGCTCATTCAGCTTTAATTTTGGGTTCAGAACTATGTGACATCTTTGGACAGATTAAAAATAAAGGGCAAAACAATTAGAATCACAGTAACCTCACTGCTTGATACCATCTATGGTGGATGAACTAATGGCCAACTTAAGTGGGAACACCCAGCTGAACTGAGTCGGCGTGGTTCTGGGCATGCAAGACCCACCTGAAGATTGCTGCCAATGGCATGAAGGGAGAACGGGAGGTGAAGATCGTACGCTGTTGATTCTCCTGGAGAAGCTTGCCGCAGCTGGTTTTCCTGAGATGAACTTGGCTGTTCTGGTTGGAGAAGGAGGAGCTTGGGTACTTGCCATCGCTGAGGATGGCTGCCGTTCTCTTCAGGGGACAGACTCAGGTCCTTACCTTGAATGTCACTTCCTGGCTCCAGTAAAGTTCCCTGAGCTTTCTGGCCTCCACCCTGCCAGTGCAGACCATCTAGGTTCCACCATTGGCCTCTATGATATGTATTATATGTTCTATATTAAACCTATTCCCTTGAAAACCACTGATTACAACACCACCCTAAAGATTTATGTTAAATCGAGGCACTAGGCCCCTTTGGTCAGACACTAACCATGGAGAAGGAATAGATATCCTTAGGGAGGTTCTACTGCGCAGGGACCAAGAAACAAGGAGATCTAGGCTGCTTACAGGACCTTCCAAAGCTCAAGGGTTACTTGGGGGCAGTAGATATCTCAGCCAGTGCTCTCTTCTCTCAATGTATGGACCGACAGCAGGAAACAGCTTTGCCTGTCTGACTGACCTAATAAAACTACTTCTTTGGCTGAAGTTCTGTCAAAATGTCACTCTACAAAGGACTGGTCCTCTTCGTGAAGCATCTGGAGGCTATCTTCTCCTAGAGTACTGATATCATCTTAGTTTTTAAATTTGACAGTCAGGATGCCAGGTAATCGGCGAAGGATGAAGGAAGGTCACAGCAACCACTGAAGCATTTTCCACCACGCTGCTAGTTTTCAGATACAACTTCACTTCCCAGTGCTTTCAAGTCATCAGATCTAGTCATGCTGATATTTTTTCTTTATGATAATCTATAATAAGACAACTGAATTTTCATCTGGCTTGGATGAGGCAATGTTCTACATTCAGTTCTTCCAGTTAGACAGCATCATCACTGACCCCATCCATTTCCTCTCATGCTTAGACCAACAGTGGCACCAAGTGAGTTTAACCAGTCAGGTTCACACATGTAAACCTGAGACATACCACAATCTATGCGTCTCGGAACTGTAGTCAGCCTCATGGTATGGTAGAAAAGGATGGATGTGGGGATCTTCCATGTCACACCTGGCATTGTACGTTGGGCCACAGTGAACTCCAAAGCCACGCAGTTAGCTGTTGACCGAATCAGCACAAAATCGCAGAATTTTTGATTCCCCCAATTAATCTCATCTTCTCTCAGTAGAAGAAGATGGGCAAATAGCCAGTCAATCAACTATTTGCTGGTTAAGCGATACATGCATGACACTGTGTTTCTCTTTATAGATTTGCAAAAGAAATATTAGCAAAGAGGTTACCGCCATCGAGAATTTATAAAGCCTGTTAGGCAGCTACATTCAGAACCTGAATCTCAAGGAGTATGTCTGGACTTCCTTTTTTGCGAATTAAACAAATAGAAGTTTATTCTTCTCTCCTATGTAAAATTGTACAAGGAAATAGTCTACTTTATGCAAAGTATAGAGACTAAATATTTCCAGCTCACCAGGCTACCATCTGCTCCTCATGGTCAAAGATGGCAGCCAGAGCTTCAGCCATCACATCCACATTCCTCACAGAGAAAGAAGGTAAGAATGGATACACAGCGTAACAAATACATTTATAACAGCATTACCGAGAGAATGTTCACCAAATCCTGAGCTTCCTGTCTAATGCATATTTTTAGAAAGCTTTCTGAGCTTCTTCTGTACATCTGGCTAAGGATTATCAGACTAGGTTGTCTCTCACGTACATTCCAGCCATGAGCCATTCTGAGTGACAGAAATAAGGAGAGATCAGCAGGTATCATACCAATCTTTGTTTCCAGCAGCAAATCCAGTGGGCTGATCAGTGCAGCTAAACCTTGAGATGTGGGTGAAATGCAGGCTGGGTGCTCAAAGGCCAAGAGCAATGCTGAGAGTTGCAGAGGCTGGTGACGAGGAGCCGCAGCATGAGGAGAGCTGGCGGGGCAGGGGTCACACCTGATTAAATTTGTGGAGAACAGTTCCTGTGTTCTTAGGGCAGTCAGTGGCCCCTCTAATGAGCTGGTACCCAGGCACCCTGCAGTGAGATGATCAGCCTGCTTTCTCCAGGGAAAGGGTCAGAGGTTCTTGAGAATCTAATATTTATTTTGGGGTCCCAGATGAAAGTCCATCTCAAAATATGGTCCTAAGCATTGACATCGAAATTGCTCAACAGTTTGTTAAAATACATATTTCCTAGTCCCTAGTTCAGACTTACTTGATTGCAGTTCTAAAATTCACATTAATGTTTCTGAACTTACAGTTTAACAAGATTCCCAGGTGATGTTTAGTGAACATGAGCTTAGTATGCGTCCCTGTCCTCTCAACCAGAGCCCTCTCTCCTCCCTCACTCTTTGTTTTCTCTCTTCCTCCCTCATTTAGTCCTTGTCTCACAGTCCTTTCTCCAGCACCTTTTGGAAAATGACAGTCACACCCACATACACATCAAGGTCCAGTCATGGTCTGAAGTTGGTCTATAGCAGTACCCCTCTGTGTTAATCAGATTTTTGTTAGTGTTACAAAATACCTGAAGTAATCAGGTTGTTTTTAAAAAAAGTTTATTTTGGCTCTCAGTTTTGGAGCTTTCAGTCCATGGTGAGTTGCTTTTGGGCCTGTGGCAACACAGTACATAATAGCAGGAGCATGTGACAGAGGAAGCTGCTCACCTCATGGTTGCCAGGATGCAGATAAGAGAGGAAGAGACCAGAGTCTTGACGTTCCCTTCAAGGCCACAACCCCAGTGACACTGAAGTTTCCACTACTTTCCAGTAGAGGCACCAGGCCCTTAATACACGGTGTTTGTGGCACACTTCGAGATAATAGCACCCTGTTCTTCCTTGGCCTCAAGAAGGCTTCTTGCCATCCCCAGAGCCAGCAGCTTGACGGCACCCTTAAGTTACAGGTACAGGACACCCCCAGCCGAGTCACACAGCCAGGACTGGTCTGATGCCGAGATGACATTGACATGATTGCACAACTTTGAGGAGAGCATGGGAAACCCTCCTTGCTCTCAAAGGCTAAATAAGAAAGTAACTCACTGTTGAGGGTCCCTCTGGCCACCAGGTTCTGTGCTGTGTGCTTTACGTATTCACTTAATTACTGTCACAAATTGTGTTGTGGTAGCCTAGAACATTTATGTAATGTGTCACCATTCCCATAACTAGTAAGCAAGGTTTGGGATTTGATATCTATCTGCTTCTAGACCCCAATTTCCTTCCAATTAATTATACCATGTATCAAAAAAAAAGAGAGAGAGAGAGAGAGAGAGAGAGAAAGAAAGAAAGGAAATTCAACTATTAGACATTTGCTACTTAGGATTCTACTATTCAAATAGGATTCTACTAGGAATCTTCTATTCAAACAATTATTTTTAAAAGACTGTGAATATTACTCAGAATGAAGGCCCTGGATTGAATTCCCAATACTGAAAAATAACAGTTGTCTAACAAGGCGCTCCATTAGTGAATAGTGTTATTGGATCAGGGAGTTTTTCAGTAATTTTCCGCTGTGACAGTAACTTGGTGGAAAAAGGTCCTGAGACAGTTTGGTGGGGGCAGAGGATGCTCAGGAACGTGTTTGTGGTGACTGGTGGTGTCCCTGAGCATCAGTGGACACAAACAGCAGGGCAGATGGGAGTGGTCACCTGCCTGCTTCCCAGAACTACAGAACGCTCGCTGCCCGCAAAGACCTTGGGAAGCAGGGAGGTGCCCATGTCCAGGCAGAGACAGCATCAGCACCAGAGCTGGGTCAGTATCAGTCACTGATCCTTCCAGACCCCCACTTCTGTCACCTCCAAAAACAGGGAAGATGACGCCCTCTCAGCAGGGAGGAGGGGAAGGTTAATGTAAAAGTCTCCGGCACAATGCCTGCCTCCTTATAGGTTCTTGGGGAAGAATCTCAATGAGGTTCATCAAATGAAACCAGGACCACACAGGCAGACCCAGCAGACATCCCACTGGGCTCCCCAGCCCAGCAAGCCACCTCCCCCAGCCAGCAGGCAGCCCCCCTGGGGAGTGGTTTATGGAGGCTTGTTGATTTCCTTTTCATATTTTTAATGACCTTTGGAGTCTAACAGCAAGTCTGCCCTATTTCCTACTTCAGACAGAATTGTGGAGCGGAAAGGCAGCTGAGAGCATCGGGGTCCTGGCAACGCTGTCTCCCGGCAGGTGCAGACTGGAAAACTGTTTTCCTGGGAGGAGGGGCAGAGTTACAGTAGTGGAGGGATGGGAATGTATTATCCTCAAATACATGCAGAATGCCAGTGGGCAAAAGTGGGGGCACATCTGATGTCTCCTCTGGATCCCTGCTCAGAAGCTACCAGTTCAGGCTTTGGACAGTGAGTCCCCTGTAACCCAGAGAAGTGAGAACCTGAAAAATCTAAGCACTCCAGAAAGCAAAACGTCAGGCCCCTTGAAGTATCCATCACCCTGGGAGGTACCTTTGGGCCTTTAACCAGACCCATGAAGTAACAGGATGTCAACCCCTCCCCTGCTCCTCAGAGGGAAACTGAGGCGAGAGTGAGTCACTGTTGAGCCTCGTTCTTGAAACCCGACTCAATTCCGGGTTGGAAGGAAGGACTGACAATTCTCTGGACATGTAGGTTACATACAGAGCCAGTGGCTGGTGCTGAAATGCAAACGTCCAGCCTGACTCCCTAACCCAGACTCACATATAAACGGAGAGGGCAGAGGGTGAGGAAGGCTGCCCGGGAGCTGGAGGAAAGGGCTCAGATTCCCTGCTCTCTTCCCGTTACCTCCTCCTGCAGCGCTGGGAACCAGGGGGAGGTTCTGACTGCAGATGGAGACAGAAGGGCACTGGCCTCTGACCCAGAGATGGTGTGGTGCAGATGGTGACTCCAGAAACTTGCCATAAACTGATGCGCCACAGACAGTGCCCTCCTCCATGATCACAATTTGTCATTCTTGAGCTGATGCACTGTTAAAATGCTCAGCTGCAGCCCAGGGGAGCTGGTTGTCACTTGCAAAGGGTAGAGACAGCACCAGGACTAGGCTTTCAAGGGCTGCCAGGGGACAGGTCCAAGGCAGAGTGCTTAGTGTTGGGGGAAATGGGGATGACAGTAGAGCGATGTGGCTGGGAATATCTTGAGATGCCACCTCCCTTCTGGATTCCATCTAACCCTGCTGTGAATGGCTCCACTTTCCACCTTACCCTCCACTCTCCATCAGGTCTCTCTGGACTCTCATTACTGTCCTATTCCACAAAAAAGAGCCTCTGTCACATAACCCTATGGTCCTCACCAAGACGGAACTGATGGTGGTGACTGTGCACTACCTGGCCCCAGAGGGAGCGTAGACCCTAAAATCTGTGACCAGTCGAGGATATGTAAACCGTTCTTATTTTTTTTAATTTTCAAGATTGTAAACTTTCAGGACATCTTCAAAAATTCAGGTTTACTTGGAGATATGATTTTCCAGGTTGAGAAGGAGGAAGCAAGGTCTGCTGAAAAGAGATTTAACTGTTAAAAGTGTGTGTGTGTGTGTGTGTGTGTAAATGTGTTCATGTGCACAGCATAAAGAGGAGAGAAGAGAAAGAGGGAAGGGGGTGGGAAGAAGATGGAGTAAAATAAGGAATTGAAGGTAGTAAAACAGAACAGGTAAATAAAGGGGAAACAAGAAAGACTCAAGAGAGTATAGTTGGACCAAGGTCAAGGATTACCGGGGTGAGGATGTTCAGAACAGACTGTCCCCTGAAGGACAGCACGGTACAGTAGACAGAGGGGGCCACCACGGGGAGGTACAAATGCCTCCATGAGTACTGAGCACTTGCTAGGGACCAAGCCCTGCTCTAACTACCTTGCATGTATTAACTCATTTAATCTCCATGATGACCTTGTAAAACGGATGCTTGGACAACTAGCTATGGGGGATAGGGCCAAGAGGGGAGCCCAGATAAGCTAAATGACCAAGGGCACATTCTTAATTAACAGGTGATGTTACATGGCAAGAATGTGCCTCCAAAAGGATGTTGGGTGAGTGGCAAGGGAGAGAGGGATGCAAACAGGGAAGGTATACGGTCCCACCCATCTCTAGTAGGCAGCCAGCTGAGGTCTTTAAGCCTCACTTTTCTTTTTAGACAGTGGAGATGATGTTGCTTCTTTTGTCCTCTTGCAGGGCTGGTCTGAGCTCATAGGATCCTGATCATGCAGGTAGAAGTGACTGTCTATACAACTCCATACACTCCCTGATGCAGTGACCACACCAGGGAACCTTCTCAAGGGGGAAGGAATATATTACACAGTCCCTGGAGTCAGTGCTGTCCCTTCCCAGCCTTTGATCAGTTTTGCTCCTGAAGTTAGGGAAATCATTACTACTTTAATTAAAAGGACACCTTAATCTGGGAGTGGCAGTTAGGGTAAAGGGTTAACCTGGTTGACTTTGAGATCTACCCAGGGGATTGGTAGGGGCACACTTCTGGGTGTTTGGGTGGGTCACGGTGGTATGTATGGCTTTACATTTCCTACCTGGTTCCTTGACCCTTCTTTCCTGGCATTGTTTCCCTGCTCTGGGCCCCTGACACCATGAACTAAGGAGATTTTTTTCCACCACACCCTTCCACCATGCTGCTGCCCTGGAGCCAAATGACCCTGGGCTGAAAACTTCGGAAACCATGAGCCACATTAAGCTTCTTCTCCTTCAATTTGTAACTGTGCCTACTGTGTCTTGGTGACCAGAAAGCTGACTCACATGCTCCAAAACCCCAAAATCCATCCAGGGATTCACCTTGCAAGCAGGCGTGCTCTTCCCGGGTCCCCTTTGGACCCCGAGCAGATACCCTGCCTGGTAAATAATGTGAATAGATAAACAATAGATAAATAATGCCTTACAGGTGTAAGGAAATGCCATTAAACAAAAGCACAGATTCAACTGATTTCTTAATAACACCCTACATAAAGACTAGTTTTGGTTATTGAGCAAAATAATGAGCCCCAGCAGCTGCACCTAGTTCTGATGGGTCTGGAAAATCTGGGTCACCTCCAGCAACCCAGCCTCTCATTCCCAGGTAGGAGATGCTTCAGATGTAATCACTCTGGTCAGCTGGCAGTTATTACAACCTCGACTTGCATTTTTTCTCTGAGGCAGGAACCAGCTCCCATCACAACATGACCAGATTTCGTTCATTCCTGACTCAGGTGCTTTGCAGTAGCTGTTCCCTCTGTTAGAAAGCCCTTTCCCAAATCAGCACATAGCTGGTGATTTCGTTTCATTCCAGTCCCAGGTCAAATGTCACATTCCCAGAGAACCCTGATCTTCTGCACCATATTACTGTACTTTCTCCGTAGCACACAGTATTCCCTTGTTTATTTTTATTTTGAAGAGCATAAAACCAAACAAAATAAAACAGAATAGAGTAAATCAAAAACACAACGATGATTGAGGAGAACAGATAATAAGCAGGTCCCTTGTTTATTTACTTGGTACCTGCTTATTATCTGTTCTCCTCAATCCTCCCCTCTACACACACGCCGCTGAATGCAAGCTTTATCTAGCCACTCTTGTATCACCAGAGCTTTCTAAAGTAGTTCATGCCTGCCACCACACAGTAGTTGCTCAATCTTTACCGACTTACCAGACTTAATTGATTCATAGCAACACAAAGCTAAAAAGTAATACTTTAATTGTCCCATCAGCCTTACGAGCTGGGTCTAAGTCCCCATTTTACAGATGTCAAACTGGCCCAGGCTAATATAACTTACTAGGATTGAGACTCCAACCTATACTTATAGAGATCCCTTTCCCATCCTCAGCATAGTCTGGGAAGTTTAGATTTGTAATCCCGTGGAAACCTTACTGGAATTCTAGCCAAGCAATCCCAATCTACCACTTCCAGGGCAGCCCACAGCAAGAATAGAGACACTAACACATAATTATAATTATGAGGAGCCAAGGGGTTCTGAGTCCAGACTACATGACGGTTCAGTGAAACAAAGGCCACGACCCAGGGAGTAACCCCGATTTTATTAATTTGTGAGGAAGGGCGTGGCTTGAGGATGAGTGACTGTGAGACTGGTGGGAGATACGTGAGCGCTGTGAGCTGGTCTATGCAGAAGGACTGTAAACCCCTCTGCAGTATGCAGAGAGAAGCATGTGCAGAAAGACCGATCTACATAACACAAGTGAGGCGGTGGTTAATGTTGAGTGGCTCATGCTTCAGTTGTGACGTGCGAACTCTTCTGCTCTGGAAGGTTACGCCTCTTATCTCAGGCTTGAACCCAGGTGGCAGACCTGGAGAGGTGGCTCTATATCCCACTGGCCTCAACCATGCTTTAATGGAAGCCACGGGTCAGGGAACCAGAGACTGTCACCTAACTTCAGAGATTACACATCAGCACCTCAGCTGGCCCTATTTGCATTGCTCAGAGCCAATTGAAGGGAACAGGAAAAGGCTTAGACAGCTCTGTACGTATCAGTACATGGAGATAGGGCCAGCTTTAGCCAAAATAGAGATAATTGCTTCGCATTCAAGGAGAGTCGTCCAGGTGATTCTCTACCAGGAATGAAGGCAGAAGCCACTAAGTCACACACAGGAACAAAGGCGGGGCCAATGTTACTTCCTCACCTGGTCCTCCCACCCTCTTCACTCCTTGGGAATTGGAAAGAGACCCTCAGGCTAGCAAGGTGGGGGGACTGAGGAGCCTCCAAGGCTGCAGCAGCCAGTGGGTGGACTGATTCTGGCTGTGGACATGGCCGGCATGAACCCCAGCATACAGGCTCTGGGGCTGGAGGAAGCGGCTGGATAGAGCAGTCACTGTGTGAGTGCTGAGCATGGCCACTGAAGGCCTGCTCTGAGTCCAGGGCCGCAGAGGACTGGCAGCACTGGTGCGTACCCAGAACCTGCCCCTGTCCGGCAGCCATCAGTGTGAGGGGGTCAAGAGTGTGTGGGGATGTGGGCAGACTGAGGCTTTCAAACACGTATAAATGTGGTGCTGTCTTCTGCCTCTACAAGGGCTATAAACCTTGGAGATGCATTTATCTTGAGGGGACCAGTGTTCTGGGGTGGGTCACACAGGCAGGGAGAAGGAGGGGCAGCCAGAGAGGGGGCGAGAGTGACCTAGAAAGACAGGAGAATTGCACATCCTCACAGATAAGGAACCTCAGGGAATCCATCCCTCCTTTCCTTCTTCCTCTAACCACAAGACGGGCTGTGCAGCTCCTTACAGTATCCATCAATCCACGGGCAAGGTACACTGGAGTCAGGGCAGAGGGATGGTTAATCACGTGCACATGTGCTAATTACAATAATTGCTATGTAATGGTTTGTGTATATTTCTCAGACTGCAAGTGTGTTCGAAGCTGCCTGATGAAGCAGAGCCCATCAGTATTTGGATTGCTGCTTTTTTATTTACTAAAATGCAAATACATATGTGTTATATATGCTATATGCTATATGCTATATGCTATATGCTATATGCTATATGCTATATGCTATATGCTATATGATGTATTATACAAATGCATGGGAAATAAATGAAAGCATGTCTGCCGTAAATGGTAGGACTGCTGCTGCTGCTCTGACTTCCTGGAGTAAGCTTGAAGAAGGAATAAGGAAGGCTGGATCCCGTAAGCCCCAACATCCAGGATTTGGGTGCAGGTACTGGCTAACTACTGGAAAGTTTTTGTAATGTCCCTCGGCCAGGGGACACATCCAGGGGACTGCCAACAGGCCAGTTAGAATAAGAATCCTGGGGAGTGGTGAAGATGTGGCTGTCTGAGAAGGAAAGGAAATCTTTGAGGGCAGGGCACCCTAGAGCAAAACCCCCAGGGGACAATGGGAACTGGCACTTTAGAGGGACAGGGAGCTGATGTCAAGGCCAGAATAGCTCACGGGACTTCTTCAGCCCTGGGAAACAATTTGCAATTTTCCTGAAACATCAAAATGCCTCAGGCATAAAGAATGAATTGAGGAGTCAGCCTCTGGTTGGCGCCCCCTGCTGTAAGGGAAGACCATGGGTATCTGCAGCATCTACCAGAGAGTAGGACTTACAGGAGTCACCACCACCCCTTCCCTTCTATGTTGCCCTCTGTCTGTCTGTCTGTCTGTCTGTTTTTCTTCGCTCTTACGTGGTGCCTGGGACTATCCTACACACTGTGAGTGCCTGCCTGCCCAGGGAGAACTCTACATTCATTCAAGCTGTGGACCCCACTTCCGTTCAAGCAGCCACTGTTTTATGCCTCTGTTTTATGATAGGACCTCAGTGGTCCTCTCTGGACAGGGAGCTGTGCAGGCAGAGCCACGTGTCTGCAGAAGTGTGGCCCAGTGCTTAGCATCACGCCTGGCACCTGAGGCAGGTGGTGGCTGATGGATGGTGCCTCTCCACCCTGTTCGGCACCCTAAGGCTAACAACAAGAGCATACCGATTTTGATGGATCTGTCTGCCCTTGATCTTCCCTAAGAAGGAAGTCACAGCCGCTGGAGGTGACTTTACCTGGAGAACGATACTGGCTGTGGCTCAGTGAGCCTGGCTTGAATGTTCAGGAGAATTGTCCACTGTCACCTTGTTTGAGATCATTGTTCCAACATCTGCAGAGTAAGATGTCTCCTCTGACTTGCTGTCACCTGTCAAGTCTGTAATTACACTTCTCCATTCTAACAAAACCTTTTCTCATTGCAGGCCCCAGAAGGGGAAAGACAGAAATAAGTGCTTCCAGATTATTCTCCAAACACCTCATGAACTGGTGCAGGCAAAAACAGTTAGGCTAAAGCAAGTCTGTCCCTTCCTAGGCACTGGCCAGTTATTCCATGCTGCTTTTCCAGACCTCACATCCTGGGACCCCTCCAGTGTCCCAGAGTCTCTGCGCATGCCCTCTCCTCCTCCTGCATGGTGGAAGCAGGAACACATACAGTGGACCCTTATACAAATGCATGGGTATATCTGACATCTGAACAACTTGGGTTATGATCAGAATTTTACCTTTAACTTAAAACCAAAGTCTTGAGTTCTGACCCAAATGCAGGTTGCTTGTGCTTTTAGATGGTTTCAGATACAGACTTAACCCTTACGGAGTTCTGAAAAAACATGACAACAGCCTTTCCTGTACAGGGTTAAGTGACGAATCACGGGCTGAGGTCTCTCTAACAACCCTGAGATCTGCCTGTATATGGAAAGAAAATTCAGAGCAGCCAGAGCCTTTCTCTGTCAATCTGAGTTACAAACAGCCCCGGGGAATAAACTGAGTTTGTAAGTCAAGAGTCCGCCATGCTTCCTTGGCCCAGCCACACCACTGGTTAAAACACAACGTCAGCTGTTGATTTCTTAGAAGTAGTTTAAGTCCCTGTGCTGTCACCTCACCAGGGCTGGTTTCAGTGTGTCTGTGAAGGAGAGAGAAGCGTGCCTTTATCTCCTGTCTCCTGAGATCTCTCCACACTGATGAGAGAAGCAAAGGGCCTGGGGTAGCAGCTGTTCCCTGCCTGGACCGGCTTCTCTTCTCCCTCTTCCTCATTTCTGGTCAGGTCTTTCCAGAGCACCCTACACCACAGTGCTCACTGCTGCTGGGGTTGGATATGGGTTGTCCCCCAAAGGCTCACTTGTTGGAGGTTTGCTCTCCAGTGTGGCTGTGCCTACAGCTGGGGTCTGGTGGAGAGAAATTAGGTCATTGAAGTGCTACCTTCAGAAGGAAGTGATGATGGTTTCCCAGAACTCTGATTAGTTCTCACTAGAGGATTGTTATAAAAGACTGGCCCCTCCCTACTCCCATCTTACTTTGTGATCTCTCCCTCTCTCATGCTTCCCACCAATGTGAGGGCATCTACCATAAAGATTCTCCCAGAGCAATCACCATATTGCTTGGACCTTCAGCCTCCAAAACTGTGAGCTAAATAAACCTTTTTTCTTTATACACTATCCAGGCTCAGGTACTTTGTTACAGCAATGGAAAACAGACTAATGCAAGTTGTTTTTTTCTGTTTAACTGGATTCAGATACAACAAATAGTGTTCACTGCATTACTTTTAAGTTTTTAAACTATTTTTAAAATATTATGGTAAAATACATATTGCATAAAATTTACCATCATAACCATGTGTATGTGTACCATTCAGAAGTGTTAAGTATGTTTGCATTGTTGTGCAAACAACCTCAACAGTGTTGTGAAACCAAAATTCTGTTACTATTAAACACCAACTCACCATTCTCCATTCCTCTAGCTCCTGGCAACCACCATTCTTTATACTTCTATGACTCTGACTCCTCCAGGTTTCTCCCATAAGTGGAATCATTTAAAAATTGTCTTTTTGCAACAGGCCTATCTTGTGTTGCATAATGCCCTCAATATTAATCCATATTGTGGGATATGTGAGAATTTCTATCTTTTTTGATGCTGAATTATATTCCATCATACTATGTACAGTACCATTGTTTATTCAGTCACTCATCAGTGACCACTGGTGCTGCTGTCACCTCTTGACTATTATAAATGATGCTATGGAGATGGATATACAAATAATTTTTCAAAACCTTGCTTTCAGTTGTTTGGAGTATATTTCCAGAAGTGGAATTGCTGGGTCAAATGATCATTCTGTTCTTATTTTGAGCACCTGACATACTGACATACTGTTACATCTTTATCAGCATTGCACAAGGATTACAGTTTCCCCACATCATAGCTACCTTTGTTTTTTTGTTTCTTGCTTTTTTAATGGTAGCCATCTTAGCAGGTATGAGATAATGATTCCAGGCACTATTCTGGGTTTGGAGCATAAATAATCTCATTAATTCCATAAAACCATGCCAATGGACACTTAGCAGTGGCCAAGTTCTTTCCCGTGTCCATGGTATCTTTTTATACATGGACACACTGCTCTCTACTATACACCAGCTCCATACAGCACATACGCAGTCATGCAGGTACTATCAGGGCCCAGACTCAGCAGGCACTTGGCAGCTTTTTCTTAGTGAACTAATGAGTTAAGGGTGTTTCAGGCACCAACAAGTAGCTGGGGGATATCTTTCTGGCCACACACAGGAGCCTCTGGTATTTGAAACCTGGAGGTCATACACATGCTACTATACCTGAGCCTGAACCTGGATGGTCACTACACACAAGATGACTAAGGACTTTCCCACCAGCTAAAGCAATCCCTCAAGTAGTGACCTGAGCACTATGAGTGGCTGTGCAGGAAGCGGATTCGTCAAAGATGTGGTCTGCAGAGAGCATGTCTGACCTATAGCAGGTGCCTGCAGAGTATTTTCTACAACATCAGCCAGCACTTTTGAATGTTTACTACCTGCTATGACTCATACTGACTCATTTAATCTTCAAAAGAACCCAGTGAGGTAGGTATGATTGTCTCCCTCTTATGTATGAAGAAACAAGTCTCAGAGTAACACAGGCACAGATCCAATGCCACACAACTAGGAGGCAGCAGAAACAGAGTCTGATGCATAGCTACTATGCCCTGCCACACCCTTCGGATATACCCAGCTTGAGGACTTTCCTCCTATTAGTAGAAGCTCAAGAGACCCAGAACAGGCTCTCTGAGTGGAGCTATTGGCCTCTTGGGTTGGAACCAGGACCCCAGATTCTTTCCACAGAGGTCCCCCCTCCAGCTACTGTTATTCTCACCCCAAGAGCTACAGGGGCCAGGAGAATCTTCACATACCAGTCTTTCCATTATTTTCCTGGCTGGGGGACATAGAGAGTTTTTGGCCAAAGAGCCATGCCTTTTTAGAGCGTTGTTACTCCTAGGAGTGATCTAGGTATAAATTTCAGAAGATTTCTCTTCTGGGGAATCAAGCAAAGCTCTTTTCATTATATTTCAAAACTAATTATTCATTCATTTACTTGCTTGGTCAACTGTATTTACATGCCTAAAATAATACCTGGAACTCAATCTGCACAGTTAATAGATTTTTCTCCCTTCAGCACCTTCGGGGCGAGGTAGAGAGTCTGAGAACACCTGCAGCTTTGGCGCTGCGAGCTCGGCATGGTGCACAAACGCTGCTTTTCTTTCAAAAAAACTGCCCCGTGGCCTAAGGGGTCGTAAGGGCCCACTCCTTTTCCAGCATTAGGTCAAACACACTGATAACACAGCTTCTTAGTCAAGAAAGGTGAGTAGCTAGGAAAAAGCAACAATAACAACAACAAAACTACAAGTATGTGCTAAGTTCTCCCGGACATTCATCATTCTAGTTGATGGAGGCTGGTCCCATGTTATCATAAATTCAGTCTTAAGCAAACATTCATTTCTCTCTTGCTCCCAGATTATTAACTCAAAAGGAAAGCAGATGGCTGCAGATGCCATCCATCAAGGGCGTGTCAGGGAGTCACACCTCCCCATATCCTCGGATAAAGAGGGAAAGGCCACTCCTACAGTGCACACTTGTGATGAAACATTTAGAATTCAAAGGTGCTTTGTGTAGCATAATATCAGTGCAAAAGAATGGTTTCTAGGAACATCTGAGAGAGAGGTAGAAGAAGATGCATCATTTTCTCTCACATCCTTCAAAAGGAAGTCTCCAGGAGCTAATGGGAATACAACTAAGGGGAGGATCATGAGATTGAACCTTTGATTTTGGACAAGTCACAACCCCTTTTTCTTTTTCTAAATGCAAGACGGTGGTGGCGAGGGGCAAGGTGGCACTTCTTACATTTTTCTCCATGGAAAAGAAATTGACATAACCACTATGTAGGACCAGCAATAACAAAGCTAAACATCGTATAGGCATATCCTAAGGTCCAGTGACTCCACTCCTAGGCACTGCACTTAAAGTGCATCCATATGTTTATTATTAACAACAAGTACTGCAATGATTTTGATCTTAAATGTGTCCCAAATGGCTCAGGTGTTAAAAGCTGTCTTGAGGAAACCATAGTTGGAGGTGGTGGAAATGAAGGGGTGGCATCTAGTGCGAGGTCTCCTGGTCACTGGCCTTAAGTAGGTAGGAGGATCCCAGTCCCTTCTCTTCCTCTTTCAGCTCTGGCCACATGCTGAATGGTTTTTTCCCACCATACACTCCTGGTCATGATGTGCTGCCTTGCCACTGACCCAAAGCAATGGGGCCAACCAATCATGGACTGAAACCTCCAAAACCCTAAGACCAAATAGACCTTTTCCTTTTCTAAGTTCATTACTTCAGGTATCTTCTTACAGTAATAGAAAACCAACACAAATATCCATCAAGAGCAGAATGTGCAAAAATGTGGTACATGCATGGAACATTACATACCAACAACTATGAACAAACAATTACAGGCAACAACATGAGTGAGTCTCAACCCTAAGAGAAGAAATTTAGACCTAAATTACATATTTTTTTGGTTTATTTATAGAAAGTACAAAACCAAGCAAAATGATCTCTGCAGTTTAAAATCGCAGCAGTAGTTCCAAGAGAACAGGAACAATGACTAGAATGGACCCAAGAGTGAGAATCACGCTCTAGTTCTTGACCTGTGTGCTGGCTTCACAGAGCGTGCATTCTGCCATATGCATATTATACATCAAAACATTTATTTTTAAAGTTTTAATTTTTAAATATCAGATGATGGACATAGGAAATTTTGAGCTTGCTCTAAAAATTCAGGGTTATAATTTAGAGATGAAATGTCCCCCCAGAGAGTCACACACTGAGGACTTGATCCCAGTGTAGCAGTGTTCACAGGTGAGGCCTCGAGCGGTGACTGGATCATGAGGTCACTAACCTCTTCCAAAGATGAGTTCACAGCTGAATGGGCTATTAGGAGTTGAGGCCTGTTGCAGGAGGTGAGTCACTGGGGTCCTTTTCTTTCTCTTCCTTTCTCTCTCTGTCCCTGTCTCTGTTTCTCTTCTCTGTGTGTGTCTCTCTCTCCTGCTGCCAAAAATGAGCAACTTTCCTCCACCATGGCATTTATGTCTTCGAGGCAGCTAATTGTGGACTGAAACCTTTGAGGTCATGATCTAAAATCAACCTGTCCTCCTTTCAGTTGTCTTTCTCGGGTATTTTGTCATAGCAATAAAAATGTAACTAACACCCTTCAATAAGATAAAACCATTGTCCTGAGGTCACCTGATAGGATCATCTTTTTACTGCCAGCAGCTCTGCTAGTCTTCAGAGAAGAAGAGCAAATGCTGGAAAATAAAACAAGAGCTATACTTCCTACGGTGACAGGTTGTAAGCACAGGTAACTGGCCTCAGACCAAACAGGGGGAGGAACAGTAGGGGAAAGTCCAGACAGGGCCTATCCAGTATCCAGAGTTTCGCCCTGAGCTCCCACAACTACAGCAGTCCTCTGCCTCCCTGGTCATGGCAGGCACAAGGCCATGATGGAGCTGCTTCGATGGTAATTACTTCCTGCTCAGACAGAGAGGCGATAGATCATCTCCAGGGAGAGTCCTTAATTGAAAAAGTGTCAATAGATCAAAAGCAATATGAGCCTCTCAGCTGAAAGCCTGGTTTCCTCAGCCCTGTCAGTTTCAGTCTCCATCAATTTGCTAATGCTGCCTTGCCAGGAAAGACCCCGGGGAGGGGGACACTCTTAGCCCTTTCCTGACCAACGCCCCTTTGAGGAAGGAGGGAGGAAGCCTGTGTTTACATAAGGGGAAAAGGCCCTTTATTCCTTTAAAATTAAGAAAAGCCATTCCCTAAATCTCAAAATCAATGTTATGAATGAACCAGTGAACAAAATGCCAACCCAAACTGCCATTTAGTCCATCTTCCTGATTACAGGGATGATCTTTTTTTGGGGAGGGAGGGACAGTTTCTAGGCCCTTAATCTGAGGTCATTTCTCTTTCCAAAGACCTCCAAACTGGTTTCCTACTGATTGCGTCTCACCAAAGGCCACAAGGAAAACTTAAAATGTAAAGACCTCAGGGGATTTGGTGAGCTGCTTAGAGGAAACTCTTCTAATGTAGGAGGAACTTAAACTTGAATTATCACCTCTATGGAGGTTTGAGGATGACCAGTGTCTTCTTTGACAAACTCAACCTGCTGTATGTGCTGGTTCCCGGTGCTTGCCACGAACTATGCTCCCTTGGCCTACGTCTATACTTCCTGGGGAGAGTCTCCATCGATCCTCAAGAACACAGTGGAGAAACAAAAGCTGGGTAATGATAGCTAAGTGGGTGGCTTTAGAGCTCTCCTATTGCACCCATGCACTTTTGACTAGTGATTCAATGTGAACAGCAGAGGTGGTCTCTATCCTCCTGGGCCATTTTGTACAACACTGCCATCAAATGATGACATACAGAGTTGAATTCAGACAGACACAGACATGCCCAACACTAAGCAAAAGGCATGAGGAGGGAATCAAAATTTAATATCGCAAATGCATATTCTAGGATCATTCAATATAATAAGTTCGATGGTAAATTTCTGAGTTTAGATTAAATAAATGTATCTAATTTCAGAATTAGGGACCTCTGGTTCAGTAATCACATATAAGGGCTGATCAAAAAATACAATGCATTTAAATTAAAAAAAATTGATTGTAGCAAATGGCACATTGCAATGAACTCCATCACACTTTGAACACATTCATCCCATTTTTCTTGCCACTGTCTGAAGCAGTTCTGGAAGTCCTCTTTTGTGAGTGTCTTTATGAGGTACGATTAAAAAAAACCAGTGAACGTCACTGCCAAGTGCCATCCCACAGAAAGGCAGGCCCATAAAAACACTGCAGTGTGTCCTCATGCATCTTACTCACCAGATCTGGCACTGTGCAACTTCTGGCTCTTCCCCAAAAGTAAAAATGACTATGAAAGGTAAACATTTTAAATAGATTTGGGCATGGAGACAGCCAAAGAAGCACAACTAAAGAGATTTCTGGGAGACGTAAATGGTTTGCTCTGACACAGCTCCTGCCATGATATGCTGCCTCACCAGAGGCCCAGAGCAGGGGAGCCACTTGATCAAAGACTGGACCTTCCAGAACTGTGACTCCTAAATTAACCAATGCACTGTAACATTGAATTGCCTCAAGTATTCCATTATAGTGACAGAAAACTGACTGATGTAGTGAATGCCACTACCTACTCGGTTTTTCTTAATGCTCCTTGCCCTAATAGTGGCCACACCAAAGACAGAGGATGTTAGGGTCTGGTCAGTACTAGGAGTGTGGCTTTCTATTTCCCATACATGTCTCTGGGACAATACTGCGTGGAACTGTTCCTTGAAAACTGAGCCTTTACCATCTGGTATTACAAGTGAGGAACAGTGGACTATTCCAGAGGTTCTCATAGTTTACATAATCCCAGAGAACCTTTATTGTGGAACACCCTGCCTTTATATTTAGGAAGTGAAACATACATAACGTAACATTTGCCATTTTCACCAGTTTTAAGTTTACAGTTAAGTGACATTAAGGACAATCACATGGTTACACAACTGTCACCACCATCCATCCCCAAAGTGTTCATGATACTTTTAAAAGCCATTGTGAAGTTTAAAAATTATTCCTCAAAGCTATTTCTAGCTTTATCATCCAAGCGCTAGCTGCCATGGTTTTTCTGTGCAGGCCTTCCCTGGGCAAGACTGTTCTTGTCTATGTGTAAAGTTGCCTTCTTGGTTAAATAAGCTTCTGATGTCTGACATAGCATGTAGAGGCTCGTGCCTATCATTGCTTCCCTGTGAGCATGTGTGGCCCCGCTCTGCTTCCGCTTGCTGTCCAGAAGAGAGAGGATGGCTTCACAGCCTCTTGTGAGGTAGGGACTGATCACCAAGCCTGGGGAAATGGGTAAGCGTAGGTCCCACTGCATTTCTTTCTAAAAGTAATGGGGGAAACTGACAGTCAAAGATTCATGCACACTTCAGTCGATCTGCCTGGCCTGGTGTTAATGTAAACAATTAATTGCAAGCTTGTGGACCTTGGAGAATACAGGGTAGTTTTAATTAATTCCAGTACCTGCCTTGCAATGTTTACATTCCAAATTACCTTCAAGTTAGAAGTATGAGGCCCAGAACCACAATTTGGGGGCAATAAACTTCCACTGGCTGCTGCTTTCAACATCTGGAAGTCATTTGTTAAAAGAGCCAGAGTCTGCTATTTGTGAAAGTTAAATACACTTCAGGACAGAGATGAGGTGACATCGGCTTCCCCCAAATCTGCTGATATAAGGGGGGGCGGGGAACCAGGCTGGCTCTGGAGTAAAGGTGATGCCTGTAGATTCAGAGTAGGAAGGAAAGCTTCACCGTGAACTGCCATCACTATTCAAGGAGCCTGGGACAAGGACCTGAAGGACAGATGTTACACCTATGATCAGGAATCAGGATAGGGTTTCTACAAGTTGTTTTATGTTGCTACAGACAGCAGCCCTGGCTTCTGCTGAAGGTGGGGTTGTCTTCCTTTCCCCACTCCCTAGCTGCCTTTCTCCAAGTGCACCCTCCCAGACTCTAGGAAGCTCCGTCTGTCGGGAGAAGCATGTCAGGTGGCAACAGTTGGTCATTCTGGGATTGTGCTTCAGAGCATTACTAGTTGGTTGCATGATCTCTCCCAAATGCACTAGATCCTTTCTGCTGCTTACATGCTTACAACTGCAACCCACTGCATGACTGAAGTATCTTGTGAGTCAAAAGGTTTTGCAGATTTCATGTAGTCCATCTTCCTGCCTTTAAACAGAGCTAAATATAAACTACTCCAGACTTTCCATTACCTATCGTATTATTTTCCTCTTCACATCACAGGACTGAGGGCTGGGATACGAAAAATATACTTTGCATTTGCTCCTTTGAAAGTCAAATTTCCAAATGAGTCAACAATACCAAAGGGTTTACAGCATCTCTTTAAACAAATCAAAACTTTGTGTAAATTCTATTATTTGTCAATGTCATTTTGCCTCCTACACATTTAAAAGCCAAGTCGTATTTGTTGGGGATACATTTCAAGAATTTCTCATTCTCACATTCTCTCTGATTGGGAGGCAGGAAACAGGACATTGCCTCATCTTTCCAGTTAAGAGAACTGCGGGAATACAATGTAGGCCTTGGAGTCAAACAGACCTGGTTGAGACACTGGCTTGGGTTATCTATCCTCCTGGGCTTCTGTTTGCTGTTTCCTTGCCAGTGAAGCAGTGATAATACCACTGGGCTGTTAAAGGCATAAGTAAGCTAATCACTATAGATAGCATTTGTAACACGTGTTTCATACGTGGTAGCCACATAACGTTAGTACCAAGCTACTGAGGTCTTTGGTTTCAGACCTTCAGCAAGATCTGAATGTAGATCTGATGGACACCTGGGCTGCCAGATCTCTGACTAGAAATGCACTGGGATGTACCCAGATTGCCGTCTGCTACAAGCTTGGGGAAGAGATGTCAGACAGACTTTCAAGAAACCTCAGAAACCCATGAGGCTCGTGGCTGTATGATCTCAGCTGTCTTCTTCACCTATGTCCACTACTTCTCCACCCAGGTCTGCTCCTCTCCCTCACTTCCTGACTTCCTGGAGAGTGAGCCACCAGAAAACAGGGAGGGGCTCCTCCGTGCAGAGTGCTGTGGTCATGCAGGGCTTGCAAAGTCTCTTGTGAAATGATGCTTAATAAGCACTTTTTACTCATTTTTACAGTTTTGATCTCCCTCCAGCTTTACTGAGGTACAACTAACAAAAACTGTATATGCAGCAGTCACGTCCTTCTCTGCAGGGGGTATGTACCAAGACCAGCAGTGGATATTTGAAACTCCAGATAGTTTCAAATACCAGATAGGACCAAACCCTATGAACACTATATTTTTTTTCCTACCTACACATTTTGATAACAACGTTTATATATTAGGCAGAGTAGGAAACTCCCAAAGATAACTTACGGTAAATCTTAGCAATCCCAGAATACAAGATGTTTTTTATTTTTGTTTTTTCCTTATTAAGAACATTCATCTTTTTACCTAAGGAAGCATTTGACAGCTTTTCTTCAGCATATGTGAATTGCTAGCACCTTGATTCTTACATTCTGGAGCCATTGCTAAGAAAAATAAAGGTTATGTGAATACAAGCACCATGACACTATGACAGTTGATCTGATACCCAAGATGGCCACTGTTATGGCTTAGATCAAAATTGCTCCCCAAAAGTCTCTTGTATTCAAAGGTGAGGCTTTTGGTAGGTGATTGGATCATGAAGACTCCAACTTAGTCCGTGGTAAATTTGTCAGTGACACACTCATCAGTGATAAAACTCATTGATAAATTCATAATTTGATGGTGCTGTTGGGAGGTGATGGAACTTCAGGAGGTGGGGCCCAGTTAAAGCGAGTGGATCATCGTGGACCCTGTCTTGTTCAGAGCACCTTCTTCTCTGGCACATCCCCTTTCTGTCTGTTTCCTGGATGCTATGATACGAGCAGATCCCCTCTGAAACAAACTTCCGTCATGTTTCTGCCTTGAAGTTGGCTAACCATGGTCTAAAAATTCTGAAATCCTGAGCCAATATAATTTTTTTCTTTAAGAGGTTTTTCTCCAGTATTTTATTACAGCAACAAAACCTGACTAATGCAGCCACTAAGCGACTAGCAGGTAGGTAACATACATACTGGGGATACTCTCTGGTTAAAGAGATGATTCACATTCCCGGTAGGACAAAGTGAGACATCACACTATTCAGAATAGTATGTGATTTAAAAGTTAAGAGTTGCTAATTTTTGGAATGTTTCATTTAATATCTTTGAACCATGGAAAAATGAAACAATGGAAAATAAAACAATGAACAAAGGGGAGTACTATATTTAAGGTGTACAGTGTGATGATTTGGTACATGAATGCACAGTGCAATGATTGCCAAGCTGGCTAACACATTCCTCACCTCACATAATTACCTGTGTGAGTTCATGAGAAGAATATTTAAGATGCATTCTCTTAGAAAATTTCAAATATATAATACAATATTAGTGACTATAACTTGCAGATTCATCTCACAACTGTAAATTTATATCCTTTGGGCAACATTCTCCATTTTCTCCACCCCATTTCACCCCACAGGTCAACCCTGATAACCACAGTTCTGTGTTCCACATCTGAGCCAGACATCTTTAGAGTCTACATACACTATGCCCACACAGTATTTGTCTTTCCATGTCTGACTCATCTCACTCGGCATTATGCACCCTATGTTCAGTGATGGTGTCACAAAGGGCAGGGTTTTCCTCTTTTTAAGGTTGAATACTATCCCACGGTATGTCAAAAAAAATCACGTTTTCTTTAACCATTCATCTTTTTTTGACAGATGCTTAGGTTGTTTTCATTTCTAGGCTATTATAAATAGTGCTGCAATGAACATAGGTATGAAAATATCTCTGGGAGATACTGATTTTTCATTGGTATTGGAGACCCAGAGGTGTCACATGGTAGTTCTGTTTTTAATTTTTTGAGGACTTTCCATAGTGTTTTTCATAATGGATGTACCAATTTATATTTCCTCCTGCAATGTACAAGTGTTCCCTTTTTTGCTTTTTGATAATATCCATCCTGATAAGAGTAAGCTGTATCTCACTGTGGTTCTGATTTGCATTTCCCTGAAGATTAGTGAGTGATATTGAGTACCTTTCCATATACCTATTGGTCAACTGTATGACTTCTTTGGAAAAAATATCTATTCAGATATTTTGCCTGTTTTTCAAGATTATTTGCCTGGGTAGCCAAAACATTACTGAGAAAGAAGAACAAAGCTAGAGCCATCACATTTTCTGATTTTAAACTATATGCAAAGCTATAGTAATCAAAACAGTATGATACTGGCATAAAAAGACACATAGAGACCAGTGAAACAGAACAGAGTATTCAAAAACAAGCCCATGTATATATGGTCAACTAACATTGGCATGAATTCCAACAATACACCAGAGAGAGACAACAGTTCCTTTCACAAATGGTGCTGGGAAAACTGAATATTCACATGTAAGAAAATAGAACTTAGCTCTTATCTCACACCATTCATAAAAATTCATTTGAGATGTATCACAGACTTACATGTAAGACCAGAAACCACAAAATTGTCAGAACAAAACATAAGGGAAAATCTCCTTGACACTGATACTGGCTTGGTTTTTTGGGATATGACGTCTAAAAATAAAAACACGGACAATACAAGCAAAAATGGACAAGTTGGGCTACTTTAAAGTGAAAAAACTTCCACCTGGCAAATGTACAACAAAACAAAAATGCAAATCTATGGAATGAGACAAAATACTTGCAGGACATATGTCTGATAAAGGATTAATATTAACTCAACAACAGCAAAAACAAACAAATAAATACTTTAAAAATGATCAGGATGATATCATTGTGCTGTATGTCATTCAAATTAAACATTAAGACGCCCTTCTTCTTTTTCTAGCCCAGCTGGATAGTCACAGACTTGAGTATCTGGCATTACATCCTCCCATGTGGGTGACTGAGTGATTCCTATGATAACACAGTTTTGGTCTTCATTATGTATGTCAGCAACTCTGCAAGCATAGTTCAAGGATGAGCTGCACCAAAACCACGTGAGTGGGGGCAGGAAGAGGGTGAGCTAGAAATGCAGATTCCTGGCCTCAACCCCAGACTCCTGAATCACAATCTCTGAGGACAGAGTAGGGACCTTCCCTTAAAACAAACCCACTCAGGGCAATCTGTGTGACACCCACAGCCTCTGTTTTCACACTTTTCAGAATCTTCAATAATAGCAGTCATGTTGATCTTTCAGAATCAAAGGTGTGACCGGTTTACTATGTAAGCATTCATAAGTAAGGAGAATTAGGATCTTCTGTTCTGTGAAAGAAACTATACAAATTCAATGCACCTGGGAGAAGGTAAAGCCTCTCTGTGCTCCAGGTCCAGTGGCACAGAAAGGATGCTCCATCTGGAGCCTTCAAAAGACAAAGCATCTGAACTAGGTATGGTGACACATGCCTGTAATTCCAGCACTTTGGGAAGCTGAAGCAGGAAGATCTCAAGTTTAGGCCCAGCCCTGAGGACCATACTTAAAATTTGAAAAATATATTTTTTAACGGGCCAAGGATGTAGTTCAAACTCCAGTACTGCCAGGGAGGGAGAGAGTCAGAGAGCAAGGCAGAGAGAGAGAGAGAGAGAGAGAGAGAGAGAGAGAACAAATATTTGCCAGGCATAGTGCATTGTCTGTGGTCTCATCCCACATGTCCTGATCCTTCAGAATGAATGGTTCCATTAGTTTCAGAAAGTGCCCTGGCTGGTTTTCTGCTGCACAGAAAAACCTGAGAAGCAGCATTCAAAGCTATGCATCTTTACCCCAGTGCCCTTTACAGAAAAGCAGAGCCATGCAAGGGGAAGGATCATGAGCCCTGGGAAGCAGAGAGCTTGTTCCAGTCCTGGCTCTGCAGTCTTCAAGAAGCTGTGGGGTTCTGCATAGGGACCTGAGCATCTTGGAGCTTTAATTAGCCTCAACTGCTAAATAAGAGGATTAAAATAAATCAGCATCTTCAGAATTTCCTTTAGCAATGCAATTATTTTTTGCCAAAGAAACATACCTCAACCTGCATAAAGAAAACAGGTTAAAGCAGTGGAGCAAGACCAAGGGAGAAGCAGCCCTTGGGAACCTTCTGCAGGGTCCAAGATTGGGAGAATATCCACAGGACTGGTGACTTTATGTCTAGATTCAATTTGTAGCTTTGTAATTCCAAGGATGCAACCCAGGGCTAAGTAGGAAGAAGTCAACAATGTGACCAAAGAGAGATGCGAAGGGATGAGGGTGGAAGCTTAGTGCATGGCAGAGGCTAGAAACTGGCTTTGAGCAGGAAGTGGACGGTGGTTGGTCTGGGAGTCCAGATTTCCTCAGCACCTAGGCACCGGGCAGTGGACACTATCTAGTCTCCTATCACCCACCCAGTCAAAAATTACCTTGCAAACACTTTCTTATGTGCATCTGAAAGGAGGGGATGGGGTTCCACATCTACCAAGCTGTGTACTTGCTTTCCCCCCCAAAGTGCCTGTTCATATCAAAGACTCCATGGGACATCGAAGTTCCATGGGACATCTGCCTGTTTAGTATGTTTTTAAGTTAATATGCCTCCAACTTTTTGTTTGTTTACAAAGAAATCTATTTTCTTTTACAAGTCCTAGCAGTCTCTGAAAGACAACTTGTGATATACAGAGGTATAGTTTCCAAAGTGCTTGAAGAATGTGGGTTTGGGTATAAGATTGACATTTTGAGGATTTAGAGTTGGAGAGAGGCAGAAAAGGAATTATTTTTAGGGCTTTTCCCCTTTAGTAGCATATCCTACAAGGATAAAAGATCATAATGATCTTTCTGATTTCTTAAGTCCTAGGACTCAAACTAGTTATTTGTGAGGGTACTGGGTACCTCAGGTGAGTTTATCTAAGGTAGACTCGATTTGGGACCACAAGCCCCATCTGTCCCTCTGTTTCAGGGCTGTGCATGGGCAGCCCCCCTGGGGGGCATCACACCACAGGGCACAGGTGGAAGGTGGGTCATTTCTGCCCATGCCATGCTTCCCATTCTGAAAAGGAGCCTATGAAATATCCACCTGCTCAGCCTAACCACAGCTTCTTGGAATTTCCAAGTCTCCGTCACTCCTAGTCCCTGTCATTCAACAGGAAGAGAAGCGGAGAGAGTCCCCGTGTGGAGAAATACAGTTAAGAACATGGACTGACAGTGAGACTGCCCAAGCTCAGATCCTAGTCCACCACACACAGCTGTGTATCTCTCAGCACCTTCCTTAACCTCTGGGTGCCTCAGTTGTAAAATGGGGAAGAGTAATACGAAGCTGAAATGAGCTAACATAGGATGCTTAAAGGAGTGCCTGGTATAAAGCAAGCACTAGACAGGTGTCTGTCTCATTAACATCACCCGACCATTCTGCCGCTCTAGCAGCCCGTTTCTGGAGTGATTCGTGCTGATTGTCCAGCCTAAGTTGTATCCGAACCTGTACACATGCCCAGCTGACAGAGGCCTCACGATGGGGAGAGCTCCCGGGATGCAACAAATCAACAGCAGGACAAAGAAGCTTGTTGTCATGTGAGGAAGTAGCCTTCGATCAGGACCTGGAAGACCTGGGCTCCCCAAGGCTTCACCACGAACTGGGAACAAGTCTCTGAACCTGTCTCAGCTGTGCTTCCTCTCAAGTAAAATGATGAGGTTGATCCCAGCATCTCTCCCAGGTCCCTGGGTCCAGGTTCTGGGTACAGGGAAAGGTCAGGAGTGAGAGAAGAGCCAGACTGAGCAGAGAAATAACCCTGCAGTGGATGCAGCTGTGTGCGGGATGGGCGGGCAGGAAAGATGGATGTTCAGATGCCTCCTTGGTCTCTGCTGAGAGTCTTGCCCGGCAGTCATGTGAGCAGCTTAGGATGGTGCAGATGCGAGGCAGTTGTCCTGAAAGCTCTCCCACACAGCTGCCATTCAGCCACGAGCACGGTCCAATGAGGGAAGAATTTCATGCCGTGCTAGAGAACAAAACTCCGTGAAAGCTCAGGAGCCCTGGGTGCAGCTGCATTTCTTGTCCAGATCCTTCGAGGAGCGCACCCCACCCTGCTCCTCGTTTCACAAAAGATCCCTTCTCTGCGCCCAGGTGCTGGTGCCCACCGACCTCACTCTCTCACCTTTGTGGGAGGCAAACAGCATCTTCTGAATTGTAAAGCCACTGTGCCTAGAGTCAACAGCTCTCAGTACACTTCAGAGCTCACCATCAGGGGTCTGAGCCTTCTAGGACCCTGCGGAGGGTCCCATAAAGCAATCTTCACAGAAAGTAGGCGGTGGGTGTTGCCTCTTTGGACTCCCCTGGACCTTTGGTCACAGGAGTAGGAAATGACTTCCAGTTCTGAGAGCCTGGCTAATGGGTAAAACGGCAACAACACAGGTGGCCCAAACCTGTCATGATGGAAGTGACGACACAAGTTCACAAAACCTGGTGCTAGGGATCTTCATGTAGTGCTGGGTTAGTATATCAAATGTGGGCCTTGTTGCTACCACTGCTGTTTTAAAGGTGTGTGTCAGCAGACCATCAGGTCAAGAAGAGCTTGGAGTAAAGTAATTCAAGCGCTGAAGGAGAACAATCTCCAGCCCAGATTGATGTATCCTGCAAAACTCTCTCTAGAAATTAATGGAGAAAAAAGATGCTTCCATGACAAAGAAGAACTAGGAGAATTTGTGACCACCAGTCCAACCCTACAAAAAATACTGAAGGACATTCTAG